>HE670502.1:214737-257896 GCA_000313835.2 Heliconius melpomene melpomene | reverse complement strand
ATTTATGTGTAATATCTGACTTGGCTAGTTTTCATATGAATTTACAATAGAATAGAATAGAATTTGAATACATTCATTAATATCGATGTAATCGAAGTAATTTTTAATTTTCTCTTTTTTTCTCTTATTTTTTTATTAACAATTACTTAAATTTTTACTGTTAATAATTACTTTATAATTACCTCTGTTAAGATAGCTGGTAGGCTGACAATGTTTCAAAATAAAAATCAAATCAGCTTCACTCTGTATCCCGCACACAGAAGAGTAGACAGAGAGAACCTAGTGTTAAAACACTCAGTAACTAGTAACCAGTAACCAGTCAGGTTTTACAGTCACACTTTATGCCCCTGTGCCACGACTGACCTTACAGATAGTATATTATTATTAAATTTTATATATATTTATATCAATATAATTACTTTTTAAAAGCTTTTATTTATATTTATTTTTTAGTGTATTTTTTTCTGTTTTAGGATTCTGTACTTCGAAAGCAATAAAACAGAACCCTTATAGGACTTAGTACTTAAATATTGTAATAATAATTTGTATTATTGTTATTTGTTATCATTGTGCCGATAGTGGTTTCGGTTAACGGTTTAATAGCGAAAAGCCTCGACCAACACCTTAAGAGGCTATCGCTTAGCTGTTGGATCAAGAACCGGATACAGAAGGCAGTATTACTTGAGACGGCGCGGCGGTTCCTCTCTCTGGAGCCCTGGCGGGCGATGGCTTGGACCCTTGTCCCGCCCTCGGAAGAGTGGTTTTTTTATATTTTTAAATGTATCTTTTTTATAATAATTTATATTTAAAAATGTAAAAGTGATTCACTAATTTAATAAAAGTTCTTCAGGTATTTAATATCAAATACGTTAATCGACTATGCAAATGCTCTTAGTATAATAAGTACTAAAATGTCTAAATTATCTATATATATAAAAGGACTTGTCCTCACTGACTGAGATAAGACGCACGCACAGCCGTAACCGCTGATGGTAGAAACGTTAAATTTGGACAAAAGTTTACCTTCGTAATCTGGACATCCACTAAGAAGGGATTTTGAAAAATTTTACCCTAAAGAGGTGAAATAGCGGTTCAAAGTTTTTATGGAAAAAAATTTAAATCGGCATCGATTTTTATAAAATTTGAAATTTAGATTTTTAAAGGTATTTAATTGAACACGTGTTTCGTCGTTTTCTAGAATTCTCCCCTCTTATTATTCCCCCCCTTTAGAGAACCCTTAGGGGTGCAAATATTCATAAATTTTCATAAAATTTGAAATTCAGACTCTTAAACGTATATAAACGTATATAGGAAAGCGAAGCTGCGCGCGTCCGCTAGTAATAAATAATAATGAAGGATGTTAATCCATTTATTATATTTTTATATTCTTACGTGGAGCCCTTGAAGTCCACATGATGGCAGGCTTTCTCAGGACATAAATTAGAGTCATTTTCAGCTACAAATGGAGACATATCTTAAAATATAATTGAAAGCATCGTGTTGTTTTAGATGGCTTACGTAAGTAATAGTGAACTTAGTCTACAAAACAAATAAAATATTTACTAACGCGTGACATAAATTAAAGCAACATATATATAAATAATGCATTGCTCTTATTTTGTTGGCAGGCGTTATGCCTAAAAATCAGTTATCATTAACTTTGATTGCTATGCTTTCATTACAGGTGCTATAAGTAAATGTTCCTAATTGAATCTATTTATTGAAAAATTATAAGAAAATATTTAAAAAAATACTAGTTTCGGATTTTTCCCTTGACATACACCCAATTGCTTAACCGGATGCTAAATTTCACCATTCTAGATCATCTGGAACTTGGTTAACATTAAGGTCTATAGGTCAGTCACCCCCCTAAAAATTTACGATTTTTGGACGTCATTATCTAAATAACTGTTTGAGCTGTGTTTATGAAATTTTATGCACGTATACAGGTAGGGGGTCTAAATATTTGAGCCAAATATGACAGCTTTAGGTGGAATAGTTTTTGAGTTACGAATAGGTAAAAAGTGGCTTCAAATGGTTCGTGTAAAATAACACACGGTGCTGCTCGCCAGTTCTGAAACCCAGAAACTTGGCACGCGCTCCGCGCGTTTTAAATTTCTATCTAGACGAAATACTAAATGTGACTATTATATTTATTTTCATAAGGATGAATATCAAATTATAGAAATCATCTAATTTTTGTTAATGTATACAAATCTATATCAGCGCGCGCCATGTATGCATTAAGCAAACTCACTTTGGGTGACGTTTTCTTAAAACAACAAACTTTGCAAGCCGTTGCTTAGCAACGCATACCGACGATTGTTATTAACATGGCGGAATAAATTGCTTGTCAAATTAATTATTTTAATATATTGGTATAAATCGAAAATATTACAAATATGAGAAAAAATTTTATCACAATTAAATTAGCAGTTTGGGCCTGATTGCGTAAAGGACAGACAGACAGACAGACAGACAGACAGACAGACAGACAGACAGAGTTACTTTCGAATTTATAATACAGGTATAGATATAGATAAACTAGACTACAATTTCTTTTTATGTTTCAGTTCTTTTTTTGTTTTTAATTTCAATAACATATGAAAAAAAAATCGAATGAAGACATTTAATGATATAAATATAGTAAAATTGTCAATATTCATGAATTTCACTGCATTCGGAACATGATTCAAAGCCAAACAGTGTTATTCAAATTAAGACACTCTGCTCTCATTAAGACACTACGGTCTTATTAAGACATCACTTTCCGCTGAATTCTTTACATTGTATGTTGAGTAATAAAACAAACATATATGCTTATTACTGCAAAAAAAAGGTAAAAATAAGTATTTGAATAAGTAAGCCTCCTTTGTGAGAAAAGAATGTGTCACGTACGAGGAAGTTACAATAAATTTATAAAGTTCTTCATTTAAATAATAAATTTAAGTAAAGTTATGTTTTACATATAATATATTTACTTGTGTAGGTGGTTTTGGACCCATTGTCATATATTTCTCTAATTTACAATAATTATAATATAAAAGTACTATAACAATTAGAAAACACGCGTTCTTTTTTCGTCTCAAATTCGAGACATTCGAGAGATTTGTTGATTAGGAATACAACGAAATAAAAGGAATCGAACCCCAGAACCGTCGCGACGCTATGAAGCTGCCTCATAAAATCTCATACTAAGTCATTCATCCTTAACTTGTTCTAAGAGTAATTTTATTTATAGTACATGTTATACTACTGTCATTTATTTCAATCACGTTGAAACTTTTGTATGAACTTAAAAGTTTTGGTATTACATCATCTAGGATCTATTTGTAGCAGAAAAATATGGTAACTTTGATATTATTAACTTTTGTATATGTTTTATATATTATTTAATTGAGATGGTCGTGGAACTCAGGAGCTCAGAGGCAGAAATGTGTAATTGTAGACGCGTCGGTTATGGGTTTTATTCTCGCTCTGGGTAATTAAATATTTATTACGAGGAAAATCGCTGAGTTCAGTTGCTTAACGGGATATATCGAGAAACTAAAACGAAATAAATAAATAATAAATGCTTTTTATTTATTGAAGCCGTCATGGCATAGCTTAATTGGACAAAATCGATCGATTTTGAATTACGCTACTAAACATGCAATATCTATAGGGTGTAGCGGGATGCTAAAAAACGTAAATTCTGTGTAAAGGAAGTAAATCATAAAAGGTTATGCTATTACTATTATATAGGTAGAGATATAGTTATATAAAACAAGAAAATTTAGTGAAGTGTGTAGGAGGATAAGCGGAATCGTTCTAGTCATTTTATTGGTACTTTTATTTTACACCTAAGAGATATAAAAATATTAGGTGCTTATAAAATACTGGTATATTCCTTACCTGGATTTTTTTTTAATTTTACTTTTATTTTAACAAAAGAAAAGATAAGGATTAGGATGCTCAATTTTAACTTTTTAATGTTTTAATCATCTTCAATTATGAAAATTTGTAGAGCGGTTGATTTTAAATGTTTCCTTTTCTTTTTCCTGGTAAAATTTTTTATACTTTTATATTCAAAATATCATACAATTCATGTATATATTTGTTAGATTATTACTGACAGAAATTTTTCATGTCTCTACCTCTCTACCTCTAACCTCTTTGCATCTCAATTAGGTAATATATAGATGTAGTTATGGGTGTTTCATTATTTTTAGCACATAGCTGGGTAGGCAAAAGAAGTGTTAAGACACTGCGTTCTCCATTAAGACACTACCGTTCCCTACTTTTCGCCCATTACTTGAGGCATTGCGTATTAAATAGCGGAACTCGCCCTTTGCCTCGATACCCCGTACCCTTGACTGGGAATAGAACTCACAAAAATGGTGTTTCTCAGCTGGTTGACAGCGTTAAATACTAGACTACAACAGCAATCGCGTATTCGTAGATTCAAATAACTCGCGACAGAATTATTATAAAAAATATATTGCATAATTTATGGTTTATATTGCTAAACTATAAATAAAGATATTTAAATACACCTAGAGAATTATATATTAATTTACGGTCTATATAAAAGTAAACATTTAAACTTATGCCAACTTTAAAAATTAAACATGTCAGAAATCTCTAGAGAATAAATTAAGGGATTCCATAATACTACATAGAGTTATATTTGCTTAGGATAATTAGCAACATGTTCCGGCAACACATTAGGACAGTTAATTATATGAACTTATTTACTTTGGTTTTACTAATGTATAATTATACAAGTATAGTATCCTAATTTACAGGTATCATGCTGAAATAGCAGATACATATCTCAAAGTTAACTTAAGTTTACCCCTTAAATTAACCAGTCTATAAAAATATTATCATCATCATTATCATCATCATCAGCCTGTCATCGTCCAATGCTGGACATAGTCCTCCATATAAAAATATTATAAAAGTTATGAATTCATATTTTTTTGTAATATCTAACAACCTAACAAGACTGAGGGTGTAAACGTGGAAGCTATGGATTCGATTCCCATTCGTGGGAATGTAATATTTAATATACATTGATAATAATATAGAAAACATACTCTCGCGCTTTCTGACCAAAAAAAACTTACAAATTATTACAAGCGAGGGTTTTTTCTGCTTCTGTTTTTACTAATTTGATCTGATACCTTTAAAAGAGCGCCGACCTTGGCTTTTTAATTTAAGCATGTTAATAACATCGGCTTATACAGATTTAGTTGGTTGGTTTATTAAATGAAATTTTAACAAAATTTTGGTCCATTGAAATATGGACAACTAGTGACCCGCTCGTGGCTTTGCGCGTCATACTATATTTAGATTAGTTTGCCTTACTATTACTGTGAGCGTGACGGTAGAGAGTTCAATTTTCACTTGTGAGAATCAAATTTTTATATTTCCATTTCTGAGTCTTAGTAACGAGGCAAAGCTCGGCTTTGAATTCCACCACTCAACCAAAAATGCCTCAAGTGTTTACCGGAAAATGGGGAACGAAAGTGTCCTAATGGTGAACGGAGAGAAGCACTAGGTTGCTGGTGCCCTCTGTCTACCATGCTATGTGCGGGAAGCAAGAAGCTATATAAAAAAACATTAATTCCAATTCATAAATATACATACTTGTACTCTATATGTAATATACTTAAATGTACATTAAATAATTATTTTTGTCTAAAGTAATTGTTTACTTTGCCCTACCGCTTCTATTCATGAAATATAATTAATTTACTTTGAAAGTATTTGTGTTGTGTAATGGTATGACTTGTTTAGACTTTCTTTTCCGTTGTCAACTAAAAAAATAATTTAAATATTATTTTTTATTTCTTGGTGTAGCAGTGTATTGTCAATTTGTCATAGTTAGTTGAATCTATAAATTAAATTTCTATATATTCCAAATTTTAATAGGATTCATTATAATTTATTCATCATAATCCAGTTCCCCGAGTGAGAATGGAATCCACAACCGTTGCGTTTAAAGGCACTTGTACTACGACGGCATCAAAGTAGTGTCAAAAATCTATTTTTAATAAGTGACAATTTATATAAGAATTTGAATATCAAACGTGTGTAAGCTTATATTTCAACTTCATTTATTTGATCACGTTCTGCGTAGTTCAAAATATTTCATTGATGAACAAAGAACAATATAGGTAATTACAATTATAATTTTTCTTTCATGGTTGTTTCGCGAAGCCTCTAGCGTCAAAGGCTCATTATTTAAAGATTTTGAATGCGTAAATAATAATCATGTAAAAACAATAATAAATATATATTTTTAATGTAGTCAAAGTGAAAGTTTATTTAGTGTCAAGTCACTCTCTTTTCATTCTGGTTTAATTAAAATAGTTCTAAAAGTCTGCCTTCAGAGATGTTAACATAAATAAATTGTAACAAGCGCATAAGAATTTGGACGTAGCTTGATCAGAACGTATGGCTTAGGGTGGGTAAGAGACGTGGGTTCAAATCCCGCTATGTTCCCAATTTTATACACTTTTAAAAAAGTATTTAAATTTCTTAAGTGTGAAATAACACTTTTAAATTGTTAAAAATATTCCTACAATATTGATATTCATAAATCTAAATCGTGTAAGCGAGAATTAAAACTGTTTTGTTGTTTTTTGTTACAGAAAATGGCTCAGCACATGATCACGCTGTCTATCATCGCGGTGCTGGTCGTTACAGTAGGGGTGAGCGCTAAGCGTGAGTTACATTTGTTATCATTTTTTTTAATTCACGCTTGTCCCGCGTGTAGCAGGATCGGCAGAGGGAGCCTAGTGTTAAGACACTATGCTTTCCATTTTCCACGGAACTCTGAAGGCATTGAGTGTTGAGTGACGGTACTCAACGCTGCGCTCTGCCTCGACACTAGAGCGTAAAAACTATATTGTATTGGTGCTTTCTTTTTGTAATTAATGTTAATTATCAATAACCAAAACTGTTGAGTGCAAAGGTAAAGTGTCATATTGGAATGAAGTGTCTTAACACTAGGTTCCCAGGTTCCCTCTTCCCGCTGCCTACCCTTTCTTATTTTATGATTGTTTGCTGATTTAACAATACTTTTATCACACTTCAATTGTTGTTTTTCTCGTATTTACGAAAATTACGGTCTTATAAGGGAGGTAAATTATGTTCCCCCATTAGCAAAAATCATTACAAAAATTCAATAGGTGAATTTCATCACCTAAAAATTAGAATTCCACACTCCACCCAAATCCATACAACTGATTACATTTCTTAACATCGCTTATTTGTTGATTTATATGGAAATTTCAACAAAAAACCACAAGAGAAGTCGAATGTGTGTGTTAGTTGATTAGACCTTTTTCAGTACATTGAAAATTACTCAAACTTGCTGTGAATTTCTCCTTTATAATGTACGAGTATGTATTTGTATTGTATTCGTATGTAGCTTTTTGCAATTCGATACGAAATTTGGGATGCGTGAATTATGATTTAGAAGCGATGGAAACAATTGTTCTGTTTGCGTATTGTTATTTTGAAATCGATTTTTATCTTTTTGTGATATTTGTGGTTTATTTAAGATTTTTCTCATATGTGAGTTTTATATTTTTGGAAGAACATTTGGAAGTTGGCTAAAATTACCTTCTATTTTTATGGATTGGATAACGAAACATAGCATATGTTATTACAAGCACTGAGAAATAAAATAAATTGTTAAATATAACCTAAGACTAATAAATACAGATTTTTGAAAAAATAATTTTACTTATTTTTAAAAAAAATATAGCTTAACTATTTATCCCGCACATATCTGTGTAGACAGAAAGTATCTGTTAATAATATTTTTTCTGTACTTTTCGCCCTCGCACTACGTATTGAGTGATGAGATTTTGGCAAGCAAATGACAATAAAACAATTCCCCAAATGGTAATCGAATCCACAATGGCCTCAATGTTATACATATAAACAAGCATTAAGCAAACTCGATGAGAAGAATACCATAACCACTTTTGAACTACGCAGCTGCTCCTTCACCAGAGCAAAGATGTTGGAGCTAGACTTATGTAACTTTACTCTGAACTATACTTGTTGAACAAATACAAATTATATACGAAATAAACATTTGAACTGCGATCAGTTGCAATGTATGTAGGTGTTAATTTATTACTTAGTACTTCCTGTCTTTAGATTTAGACACTTTTATTAAAAAATAAAATAAAGATTTTTTTTTCGAAAATTATGAGTTCGGGGGAAAAGATTAAGCGGGGTAAGAGAAAATATTTACTATAAGATTCTAATATAACTCTATTAATATAATAATTATATTTTTCAATAAAATAAATTAATTTTTAACTAAAAGAAAAACCGACTTCTAACAACGAACTAAAACGTAAAAAATAATTTTACAAAGATTTTAAAATTTTGAAGTCGGTGCCAAGTAAAACAAACAGGCTTAGTAATTAGATATTGTAGTAAAGGTTGTAGCATTAGTTTGAAGTTTAAATTTTGTTAACAAAACAAAATAATTTTAAACTCTTTAATTTCACGAATTTATTGAAAAAAGAGGTGCTAAACCCAAGTAAGAAGTTAAGAACCAAGAGATGGCAATATTTCATGAAGAAAATAACTCGAAAATTTTAATTAGATCATAAATAAAAGTTTTCGTGTAATTTTATGGTACCTACATTGAATCGCGAATTAACCGACGGCAGTTTTGTTTGGGATTTATTTATGGATCTAAGTACTATTATAATATTTTATCACATTTATTTTAATTTTGCTATAGCGTTAAACACCAACTAGAGGCCAGTCGTGACGCAGGGGCACAAGTGGGTAACTGTATACACAACTGGGTGTGGGTTCGATCCCCACTCGAAAAAATGAAATGTGATATGGAGTGTTTTAACACTAGGTTCTCCCTACCCTACTGTGTGCGGATTACAGCGTGAAGTTGATAAGAAAATCCCACTTAAAATCCATACTTTCAACACGTTATGAACCTACCCAGCAATGAAACAAAAAGTATACATTCATATATTTATTGATATATTAGATAATCGTAGAGTAGCAGCATAGTGCTTAATTGTGAACGTGGCGGTTGTGGGTTCGATTAACACTTGTCAGAGTAAATCATTTTTATTTCTTCAATCTGGTAAAACGGCAAATCACCACGTTAAGTTTCGCCACTTAGCACGGTCTCAATTGAGTAGAAAGCGGGGAACGGAGTGTCTTAACGCTAGGTTCCCTTATCCTTTGAAGCTAAAAAAAATACATAAATAGTCATACATACATTATATGTATGTATAGTACTATAAAACACACAAATACATTCATTATTATTTTCTCGTTTTTATAACCTCTAAAAAATAAATTACGCTTCTCTTATAAGCACTGTAAGAGACAAATAGGCTCCGATACCTCTAAATGGAATAACATAATTAATGTGGGAATTGAATTTTACAATCTCATTTATTTTGTGAAAGTAATATACTTACATATATTATGTATTCTTATATATGTCGAGACAAATTAATAAACGTTTCTTTTCTTTAGTAGTCTTTTTAAGAAAAGCATTTTTGAGGCTAGTGGGGGAGATGCGAGAGTACAAACGTGCGCCTGTAATTGCGATTGTAGCGGAGCAAAGCGCGTCGTTTAGTTCCGCTACTCACAAATTAATATTCAATGCTTAGAGAAATCAGCGAAAAGGGAACGAAAGTGTCTTGATAGGATTGAAATATCTTAACACTACGTCTACCAGTTCTCCCAGTCTATCCTACTATGTGAGGGGTACAGCGAAAAAATAAAAAAAGAACAGCTAGCCTGAGGAAACCTAGTGTCAATACACTCCGATCACCAATTCTCGGAACTTAGCGCTCGAACGATATAAAGATAATTAATTCTCTCTTACTGGGAATGACAAATTCTGACGAAAAACGTAGAAATGAGTGTCTTGTCACTAAAATTGATAGGTTTCTATGATAACATATGATCTATTATTACCAAATATGAAACACACTATCTTTATCTATTCGATTGCTGTAGTTATACTTGTACAATTTAAAAAGTTTATTAAGAACATTTGTTTTAGCATAAAGAGATCTATTAGATATAAAAGTATTGAGTGTACTGGATACTTGTAGCATACTTAAAAAGATTTGTTAATGTTTATATTTGCTTCGTTATTCCGTAGATATTATTTTATTTATCTACTGTAGTGGTTGTATAGTGCCTGAATTAGATAATAATTCTTTAGGTTCAAGCTGTATATTTAGCATAGCGGGGTAGGTAGAAGGAACCTGGGATACGAATGTAAAATTAAGACCCCATTTTCCGAGGAAACACTAGGTTCCCTCTGCTTACCCTGCTATATAATTGATTCAGCGTGAGGGTGTTTGTTTATGTAATAATGAAATATAAACAGTTTATAACAATAAAATAAATAATGTTATTCAGTGCAGGTAGTGTAGCTACAGTAAATTGGGAACAGTATAATAAAATTAACAGTATGTCGTACAAATAACTAGATTTCTCTGTCATATGCTACCTAGAATTCATGAATTGCCTCAGGATGTTGTGTTAGTAAGAAGACTGCAACATGCAGTGTGACGAAGCGTGATCTTTGGAATGTCTTTAAATTATTAAGGCGTTTTAAAGGAGGAGAGGTAGCGATTTTTACTTTTTATATAGCATGGTAAGCGGAGGGAATCGGGGAATCTAGTGTTAAGACACTCCATTTCCATAGTCCAAAATATTCATCAGATTCTCTATTATAAATATATGCAAAGTATGGAGTCCAGGTGAAGTGATTTAGAAACGTATTTGATTAAACAATAAAATAATATTATTTTATATTAATGACTTATTTATAAATTATAACTTTAGTACAAAAAACAACCATTACAGTTCTCGTATTTTTTTTCTTTTATTGAGCACACTTAGAGAACCTAGTGATATCTCTACTCTACTCACTGGACCTCTTATTTTCGCATATCTGTTTATTTTAAAAATAATTAAATGATTTAGTGGAAAATAAATAAATGTATCAGCATCATATCTTACTGATTTAGTTATGGGTTCGATTCCCACTCAAGGAAATATTTGAGTACAATGTTGTAATATATCACCAATACTATCATTAATTGTACCATCATTACAATTAAAATCCTTATAAAATCTACTATAAAAACAATATTTCATACATTCTCGTAACTCTCCACGTGTGACGTCGACCGGCTCTGAGGAGATTACATCACATGCTTCGTTAGAGTTAATCCGGTAGCCGCAACCTGGTGTTTACTCGTATACCTCTATACCTCTTTCTATACTAGAGGAGACTTCTGGAAACCGCCGACTTTAATAAACTGGTTTATCTGTTATGAAACACTCTGGTCTATTTTACTTGTAGAGATAAAGATAAATTGGATATTTTAGGTCGTCTGTTCGATTTTCATTCATGGATTTCTTTTTGATATCCTTGCTCTAGAGTAAAAATTTAACGAAGAATCATCTTGGAAATTTTGTAAATTTTATTTAAATTTGTATTAATGAGGCTATTACTATATTTAGAATAAGACTCGTTAATTTTAATCAGTGTTAAGAAGGCCAGTCGTAACGCAGAGGTATAAGTGTGTTTGCAAACATTACTGGTTGTGAATTCGATTCCCAATCGAGGAAATCAAATATTTAATTAGCTCTGGTGTCGAGGCAAATCAAGTCGTTTCGCAATACTTCCTGAATTCGGCGGAAAGTGGAGAACGGAGTGTCTTATCATTAGGTTCCCTCTGCCTACCCTGCCTTGTGCGGGAGACATAAAAAAACATCAGATATCATCACAAAATATTATCGAATATACTAGAAAAAAACGGACACGTTAAGTAACTATACAAACTTTGATAGTCCCAATTGTCTAAAAGTAACAAAGCTAACGCTTCGTGTAACAGAATTACACTTTGTTTGGACATCGCCGTGATACCCATAAAGGTTGTGAACTCAAATAAGGAAGGGGGGAAAAGGGGAGGGAAAACAAACGTATCGAAATGCATGGACGTTTTTACCATTCATTGAATTTGGCTGGAGCTGATATTGAACTATCGATGTTTGATGTTTCAGCAAAAAGTTCTTCGGTATTTTTTAAGTATATAAGAGGCCATTTGGAGTAGTGGTTTAGCGTTTGGTACGATGGTCGTAGGTTCTACTACGTTAGGGGTATGAATAAATATAGTAGTAAGTATTAGTAAGTATTTTTTGCAATTATCTACATTAAGAAGATATTATGCAAGAAGAAATAATATATAAAATGCTTATTTTAATTTCGCTTTACTTACATTGACTTGGAGTGGGAATCGAACCTGTTACCATGGAGTCCATACGTCAGACGCTAACACACCACGCTACAATGGTCTCGCCGATTTTACAATAAGATTAAAAATATCTCATATTTAAATATTCGTTGTCGATAATGTAATTGAATTATTGTGTAGCGTAGGCTTAGTTAATTATGCAAACTGGCGACGGTTGTTGTCATTAATTATGATAATGTAATAAGCAATTTTCTTTTTAAATTTGCTTTTCTATATATTTAAAATACTAATTGAAAATTAATAAAATAATTAAGGAATAGGTTATTTGTAGTGAGTGCATTTCCACTATTTCAATGCTTCTCATTTAAAATACCACTCTCGTATTTAGCTTACGTTTAACTATTGAAATTTAGCTTTTGAAGAACTCAACAGGTTCAAATTACAGAAATGTTTCGATTTTCACTATGTCGTTATTGACAATGCTCTGGCTTTCATCATTGGGCACTCAATGTTTCTCATTAAGTAAAATATAATGTTTTATAGAAGATTTGTTGGTGAAAAAGACAAATATTTATTGTTCTAACAATAGAAATTTTTGAAAATTAAAACAAGTGAAATAAAATATGTATATGTTTTTGTTTTGTCCCCAGGTGGCTGTTCAGCATTTGGTCACTCCTGCTTCGGCGGCCACGGGAAGCGGTCTGGCGACTCTTCTGCTATTGATGTACGTTTTACTAATACAATTAACAATATTGCAAGAGTATGGTAAGATAGGACCTAAAAGGTCACCTAAAAACATGAACTTCCCGAAGGGTATATATGAAGCGATTGACGATAGTGATAGATAAAAATCATTAAAAAAAAAACAATAATTTGACGGTACTTCCCCCTTCTCTTCTCCAAAGCTTCACCGTACAGCCAGAGGGTGTGTACGTAATGTATAAACAAACTAACAGTCAACTTACTCTGTTTGCCATCCACCACAGGTCAAGAGAACTTTCCTCGACGACCTCGTTCATTATTAAATGAATGTGTATTTTCAAAACATTATTGAATATTGTATTAATAATTAATCAATGTGAATAATAATTGATAATTAGTATAAAAATATAAATTTAGAATTTAATGTAAGTAAATAAGAAGTTATATTTGTTTTGTATTAACGTAGCACAGCGTTTTGGTTTTGAAACCCGACACTCAGTACTCGTAAAATAGTTATACACCAGGGAAGTTACAAGTTACATACCAGGGAAGACAGAGACATTTACTGTCACGATAATCTGTTGTCTATTTTTCGCCTGAATTCGAGACATTGCGTGTTAAGGCTTGGAATTCAATATGCATTTCGTCTTGCCAAAGCGAATATACGAAAGTAATTTATTTTAGTTAGTGGGAAATGAACCCGAAATTTACAGTTTGCTAATACGCTGATCCATTGCGCCACGATGGTCTTCCTAATCTATTAAAACTGATAATAACTTTTCTACAGTCTTCTAATTCGGACTTTATGGGTCATCGTCAGCTCGGTCAGGAAGAGACTCCACCCCATCCTGTGTACCCTCATTCTGGATACAACATGTTGCCTGGTGACGACATCATCCCTGTTAGAGATGGAGGTATGTCTAGATAGTTTAAAACAAGAAAAAATTAAAACTTTGCGTTTTCAGCTATAAAATGTATCCCACAAACAGTAAGGAGGAAATACAGTGTTAAGAGACTCCGTTCTCCATTTTCCGCCAAACTCTGGAGGCATTAAGCAATAACGCATTACAAATAAACAAAATAAAAATACAGTCGAATTGATAACCTCCTTCTTTTTAAAGTCGGTTAAAAAAAAGAGCGACGGAAACGAGTAAAATGATAGAATATACATCCCCAAAAACGCCATAAAATATTGTTAACAATATACTTATTGGATATTTTATAAGATTTTGAAGTTAATCTTCCTCTCGGAGGCGATAAGAGGAATGACAATGTGATAGCTTTGAAGGCCGTGTTTACGATCGGATTGATTTTACGACACCAGCTTTATGCTACGGCGTAGGTGATATCGCAAATTTCGTAGCACCTAGTACAATTGTTTGAATCTATTATAGTAATATGCACTTGTTAGCTTTTTTAAAAATAATTTATGGCATACCTTCTGATTGTTATCGTGATGGTTATAGGTTCGATTTAAATTCGGAGAAATGGGTTATTTTCATTTCCTTGCTTTTGTAAAATGATAAAGCGCGGCGTTGAGTTTCGCCACTCAAATACACAATATATCAAATTATGCGGTAGAAAGTGGGGAACGGAGGTTCCCTTTACCTACCACGGTACATAAGGAATACAGTGTGAAACAAAAAAAATATTATTATATGAAATTGATAAATAGATATAAATTTTGTATTATTATTATTTTGTATTTTTTCAATATAACATGTATATTCTGTTTTGTTATCTAAAATAAGTATAATTTACAGGAGCTTATGACCGGGAGGATAACATTAGGGACGCGTACAACGCGAAAATGAAATTACGAAACATTCTCAAGTACTGGGTAAATATGTTTTGTACTTAAAATAGCCTATTATTTTTAGTTCACAATTTACTTTTAGTACAGGTTCAAATCTTGTGTAAAGCAATTATTATGTATTAATAAAACGACGTTAATTTCCCTAAATTGTTTTTAAGTATATATAGATTTTAATATAAAGGCATCATTAATAAGCCTATATCTATCGTGTATTCGCACAAAACTTTTAGAACTCAGAACTAGATGTCTATTAGAGTTTAACTGGTATTTAATTGTTATATGCGAAATAATTGATATAGGTTATTTTTTTAATGTTCTCTTTAATTGTAATATTTATTTGTGAATAGATGGATAACTACAGGCGGTCAAGAGTGAATTCCGAGGACGGTTACTTCATCGACACTCTGTAAAACCAACGATAACGATTAATTGTTTAATAAATATGTAAAATGTAAGAGATAGGTAAGTAAGCTTGATTTGTATCCACGATCTGTCAAATAAATCATAAAAAAAATTCCAACTATATGTATATAAAATATTTTTTTGGGCAATATGTAATTTAATAATATTTTTTTCTCTAATTTTTCATTTTATAAATCAAAAAAAAATTACAATTATTTAAAAAAAATATTGAATAATATTTATTTACAATTTGCTATTTTAAATAAAAAAAATAAAATTAAAATTTATTTCGGAAATAAAAAATAATAAATTAATCAAGCTTATTTCACTATCCACATATCTTGACTGTTATATTTGTACTTAAACTTTTAACTAAACTTGAAATTTTATCTGTAGTTTATGTCAATTATAAAAATATGACAGTTATTGTTTTTTTTTTTAATTATTTTAATGACAGTAGAAGGCTGGCTCTTGATCATTGTCAACTAACTGTATATAATGTGTATTTAAAATATAAATTCTATAAATGTTTTAAGCTTAAATATATTTTCTTACTTAGAGCTGTCGTACCTGATGTTTAAATTTGTTTCTTTTGTACCACAAATTAATACATTGTAAAATAATATTTTTTTTGTTTTTTTCTTAATTTTTAGATTTCTAGCCTGACTGACTTGACTGACACTACTGTAATTTTTTATTTGACTAGTCGATTTAAAAGTGGTTAAAGGCCTAATTGAATAAAGAATAATTCAATATTATTTAAACTCGTACGGGAATAGAAAATAAATACGAAAACTACAATTAATATATTTAAAGTATTTTAATTTCATTTATATAATTTAATTAAGTTTTAATTTGTGGTATAGTAATTAAGGTGTTTCTCCCTTAACGCAATTACTTATAGCATAAGTTTACCATCGTATATAAATAATTATAAACTATATTGTAGTCGAGCATTTTCATAACGATTGTGTTTTTAAATAAATAAAGTTAGACACAATCTGTTTGTTTGTTTTATTTATTTTTCTTATTATATTAATTAAAATAAGTATAGATTATTATTTTCATATATTTCGAAATTTTTTTTTCTTAGAGGCCGTCGTCGCAGCGGCACAAAGGTGTAACTGTAACACGACGTTTGTGGGTTCGATCCCCACTCGAGGAAGTGAAATAAATATTTCCATTTCTTGGCTCTGGTGTAGGCAAAGCGCGGCGTTGAGTTCTGCTATTCAACACGCAATGCCTCCAAAATTCGATAGAATATGGGGAACGGCGTGTCTTAACACTAAGTTCTCTCTGTCTACCCTGCTGTGTGCGGGATACACCGTGAAGATTGAGTGAGATTTTTTTTTATATTACTGGATGCCACTCTGCTGGTTACATTTTTGAATTCCACTTCAGCAATGATAGTAGTATTATTTACGCTTTACACTGTGGATTTTTCTTCTACATACTAATATAATATTGGAATATTTATGCAAAACGTGGGGCACGGAGTGTCTTAACACTATGTTCCCTCTGCGTAATTGGCTATGAGCGGAATACAGCCTAAAACTGATTTTTGTTTTGATTATACAATACTTCCGTTAATAAAAGGAAAAGGAAGATATGCCATATATTATAAATATAAGACATTAATTTAATGTTAACCATTTACGTAAGCATGCAACACAATAGGCGAAATTATGTTTTATTTTACTTTCTTAGAAAAAACAATTGTCTCCATTAAAAATAATAGCCTTCCGTATAAAAGAGGAATGCGCTTATGTACCTTGTGCTTATGTCTAAGAATTTCTCTCTTTTGTGAGCTTCACTCTGGCTAGCTTCAACCTGGGAACCTAGTGTTGAGACATTCCGTTGCCATTAAAACACTCCCCTTATCTATTTACTTTTTAAAAAACCAAAAATATTTATTATTATACTTATTCTTTATAAACTACTAGTGGACCCGTACGCAGCTACGCCCTTTACGCCCTTAAGCTTGAACTATACGAATATTTATTAAACATATTTATGAAATTATTTTCAGTTTTCAATAGAGAGAAGCGTTAAGCACGCTCATTTTGGGTGACGTTTTCTACCAACAAACTTTGCAAATCGTTGCCTAGCAACGACGGTTGTTATTAACATGGCGGAATAAATTGCATGTCCAATTAAGAAGTAGAAGAAGTTAATATATTGATATATATCGAAAAAATTACAAATATGAGAAAAAAAAGTATCCTATGTTCATCCCGAGACCCTCAAGTATCTCTGTATGAGTATTTTATCACAATTAAATTGGCGGTTTGGGCCTGATTGCGAAAAAGACAGAGTTACTTTCGAATTTATAATATAGGTATGGATGGATGAACTGCAAAATTATGTCATATAGAAAATTGACTTCGATTAAAGACAAACTACGAAATGTCACGTTCGCTTTAACATGATTATTCGGAATTTTGGCGCATTAGCGGTAAGAGTCTCCATTAGCTGATTACTTGTTACTGTATTACCACCTACATACAAACATACATACTTGTATACACCATGTTACTAGAATAGCATTGATTTTATAGACAATTGCTCTTTGAAATTTGAGGACATCGTGGTTCAGCGTGGGGTTCAGCATTAATCTATAAGGGTTGGTCATTGGTTGTGGATTCAACCCCCAGTCGGGTAAATTAATTATTTTCTGATGATCTATCTATCTATCTACTAGTGCGGGTCGTTTTGATAGATAAAGTGCGACGTAGGGTTCCGCCGCTCAACACGCAGTGTCTGGAATTTGGGCGGAAACTGCAGAATGAATGTCTTAATATTCTCTTCTTTACTCAATTCTCACTGCCTATCCTGGTTTATGTATGTGAAACCAAATAAAATTATTTTTTTGTTAGCTCTTCTCTATAGAACTGTCTTTCGAGCCGGTGGTAGTTTCCTGTAGAACTGACACAACTGAGATTTCTATATTACATGATTCAAATGTATTGGAAATGGCCTAATAGAATAAAAAATATGATTATTTTGATTTTAATTGTGTATAAAAAGCTAAAGCATCGAACTGAAAGTAGTCCAACTGAAAGAACAGCTTTAAATTGTTAAAACATACTCACAATGCCTTACAATCAAAAGTTATAAATTTGGGGAACTTTCGAGAATGGAGAACGGAACAAAACAAGTCTATTACGTTATCAAAGGATTACAATCATGAAAATTCCTATATACATATGTATATACTGTTTGTTTATGGTAAGAAGCCATCATGGCGTATAGGCAGGGGGCTTTTAGTAAACATGACGGGTTCGATTTCTTTTGCAGAGAATGGAATTAAGCTACAAACTTATTTTTTAAAATATAATATATATTTACGTCTTCTTTCATAGTTAGTGGAATATAGTATCACTCCGTTCTCAACTTTCCGCTCGATGTCGTTATTAGTAAAAATATATATTTATTTATTTATTTAACATATTTACCATGGATGGATACGCTACTTATAAAATAGTTATAGTCTTAGTATAGTTAAGTCCAGTTTATATTTAACATAACCAATATTAGTTTTCTTAATAACGTATAACAGACGTCTGGTTTTGAAGTTAATCGACAATACACAAAGGAAAACTACTTAATAATCTTTTCTGTTTATTATAAAGAAAAATATTTTAAAACAGAACAATAATCTATGTAGGTACGAGGTGTTAGAAAAATGTGAGTTTTATAATTAAATGCTTATGACTAAATGGCTTTGTTACTTAAATATGCTGAAGTTAACTTCAGAAATGTATATTTTTACTTTTAAAATAAACATACCTAAAAGTAATTACTAAAAGTATCTACCAACTGATATCATAAATCTATGAATTTAAATTTTAATTAAAATTATCAGTAAAGTTCTTTTGTCCTTTTACTTTTTAAACGAAGGGTTTTAAACTGACCACAATTCTATTTCAAAGGTAAAGGTTAAAGAATATTGAGTGGGGATTGTTTGAATCAGGAATCACTTTAAATAAAGCTCGATTTCATTCATTCATTAATTTATTTTTGATAAAATTATGTCAAGGCAATATATATATAATAGGTAGAAGCATTCGTGACGCAGGGACAAGCGTGCGACTGTAAATCCCGCCGGTTATGGATTTGATTCCCACTCGAGGAAATGAAATATTTACTATTTCATTTACATTAAGTAAAAAAATAAATCGACTTTAAATTTATGTCAAATACCTTTATATTTACCTCTATTGTTCTAAAACTCCTTCAGAAATACAGGGATAATAATGTCTCAAAAAAAATACTAAACTTGTATTATAGTGAACCTAAAAAACATTTAAACAAGAAAAGATAATGTCGTTATGACTTTTAGTTTACGACAAATTTGTTGAAACGTACATACAGTTACGGTCTAAATAAAAATAATTTTTCTATATATTATAATAATCAATTCTTAAAAATCTTATACTATACTGTCCATACACTGCAATAGAAAAAGTATAAAAATATCACCATATATGAGTATATGTAATGGTGGCGTTCCACCCGCTTTGCAATAACCTGTCGACAGTTGTCTCACATCCCATTTAGAGACGGCTCATTTTCTACCAGTTACTGATTCTGAACCTAGGGGTGGATTTCTTTTAATTTAAATTCAGGTAAGTAATTAAATTTTAAATAAATGTATGTTCCTTTTTGGTATATATTCGTAATAATGTTTTATTTCTTTTTCTTAAGGGTACGCAAAGGGTATCTACTATTAAAATAGAAGGGAGACTGTATTTCTACTACTGTATCTACTGTAAAGATACTTCGTTCTCCAGTATCTAGCCAGTTTTTGAGGAATTCTGTCGCGCTTTGTCTAATTACTCTACCAGAGCAAAGAAATGAAAATTATTCATCCCTACGAGTGTGAATCGAACACACAACTGTTATAATTACTTTCAGTTCATTTTCTTTATTTTTCCAGCTTTACGCTGTAACTGTTAAGATACTTCGCTCTCCACTCTTCAAAATTTCGAGGTATTTCGTGTTGAGTGGCGAAACCCAGCCCCACGATTTTTGAGAGCGAAGAAATGAAAATATTAATAAATAATAACTCATTCCCCCAAATGCCAATCGAATCCACAACCGTCGCGTTACACACTTTGTGCCTCTGCACCACCAGCCTCTTCGGCCTCTACTAAATAATTGTTAATTTCCATAAAACATACAACTCATCAACCCTACCTCAGCAACTGAATAAGGAAATGAGGCACGTTAACGATGCCATTTTATAGCACACGTGATAGCGCTACTTTATATTGAGATGGAGGTTTATAATAATTTTCCAATGTGCTTTCCGTGTCCGCTCGCTTTATTGCTCATTATACACTTTGAAAGCTCAAGCACGGAGCTTTTGTATGGGAATTATTTTATAAATAATATTTTTGTAAAAGTAAAAACATAATATTTTTGTATTCAAAGCAGAGAGAACTTAGTTTTTAAGACATTCCATTCCCCATTTTCCACCGAATTCTGGAGACATGGCGGAACTTAAATTTAAATAATTAAAATATTGTGCAATAAGCTATAATTTTAAATAACGCTAGTTAATACTATTATTTAAATAAAATAATAGATCTAATTAGAAATTACTCTAAAGTAAAGTTAGCTCGAAATTATTGTGGAAAAGGGAAGATTTTATCATACGAAAAGGGTGTCAACGCTGCTCCTACTCGATTCATTCTACAGGTGATTACTGCAATACATTGCGGTACTGCTTTCAATAGAAGAGAATAGTAAAGAAATGTGTCATTATTTTTACACCTACGATATCCTAATTAATTTGAAAATTTTAAATTAATTAGGATATTTATTGAATAATTCAGGCCAAAAACGAAAACAGAACACGCGTTACGTTTTACGTTTGTTTGTATAAACAATCTACATTTATCTATTGTGATGTAATGATCAGCATCGGGCGTTGATGTTTAAGAGTTCGAATTCCACTTGGTAAATCAAAATTTGAAATTAAAAAGAAATTAAATTATTAATGTAATAGAAATGTATTTATTTTTAAATGTATTTATTTTTAATTAAATTATTAAAGTACTAGGACTCACAATCGTCCTACTTGAAATAAATAAATTTGTCTATATCTTTTTTCCATCTTGACTCAAGTAAAGTATACACAAAAAAAAATACTGTCAGGACACCTTTCTCCTGGTGGAACTGAACGCCGTATTAACTTGTTAATAATAATTATATTATACTTGCAAGCCTGCTTTCTATTTTATAACTATATTTCTTAAAATACGATAGACGCACGTGTTGTAATTTAAACGCCTGTACATTGTCGCTTGGGGTTAATACCTACCACGGATTCGTATTCCGTACTCCAGACTTCACATGTCATACATTTTTTATTCTGTCTGCACGGAAACCAGGCTTATAGAATTAGCTTTGATACATTTACTTTGTTTGTGGAAGCGGGTTGTTTATCATTTTTGTTTTAACTTCCTTTTAGCTCTTTGATTAGTGTGTTCTGTTATATAAAGGTTGAAATTTAGTTTTTAATAAATGAAGGTTGTATAATTTATTAAAAAAGTTTTTACTATTACAATAGTTAACTAAAAAAAATGTTTTATTTATAAAAAATTCAGCAGAAAGTGGGGAACAGAGTGTCCTAACACTAGGTTCCCGACGCCTACCCTGATGTATCCGGGATGCAGCGTAAAAGTGATTTAATGAAATTCAGTGAAACATTTCTAATTTTGTTATATAGATTGACAAATTTTTCAAGTAACTTTTTGGATTTTTCTAAATTATTTAACTACTCTCACTAAAAAAAATATGTTGCGAGATTTCTGAAATTTGAACCTACGAAAGTCAGTTATTTAACTTTTGAGTTTAATTCAGTAAATCTTTACAACGTTTTTAACAAGAACAATGTAAGTTGTTTACTAAGCTTTTGATATGGCGTTGAAATAAAAAAATATATTTTTATTGTCAAACTGTAATTGCTTTCCCCTACTTCTGCTTTCTATTTAAAATTTATATTTAAAAGTGAAAGCTTAACATAATATTATGTGTTTCATACCTGCCTTGTATCTTTTTATCGCTTTTCTTGTATTATTATATGAAATAAAAAAATTGTAACTTTTATGAGATGTAGAAGAACTGTTGTTGTTTTTCAGTTTCTTCTCAGTAGACGTGTTTTTTTACGGTTTGCTATATTTAAGTTAATTTGAAGATATAAAAATGCTTGCAAAACTGTATCGTAATCCTGAGTGTTTTGACACTAAGTTGTCTACCCTGCTATATGCAGGATAATGCGCGATAATGTTTTTCATGAGACATGGTTTCGTAGTAGGGGCAACAGAATAGGGTGTTGAAAGTAATGCAGTTTGTTCTTGATTGATTTTAAATGGGTTTTAATTGTTTTATGACATTTCACAAAAACCTACGACCTCATTTTTGTGTTATTTTCTATTGTTTTACTTTAAGAACAATATTTTTCTCCTTTTACTTTGAATAAAAGTCTTTTATTATTATTATATTTAGTTTGATATTACTATTTTATATCTTATTTTCTATAACCCCAGAATTCGGCAGAAAGTGGAGAACAGAGTGTCTTAACATTAGGTTCCCTCTGCCTAGCCTGCTGTGTGCGGGATTATAATGGAAGTGTAGATACTCCTGTATAATAAGCACTGACGCTCTTCCACATCCAAACTCCTCTTTATAAAATACTATTAAAGAAAATGAATAAAATTAGAAAAAGAATTAGATACAAAAAGAACAAAGATCATGCTCATATGCAATAGTGTACTTAATTATCTATCTTAAAATGGAAGGATATTACAAGGCCTTTTAATTCCTGTACAACTCTTCAAGTTTTAAGCGTTTAGCGATTATTTAACTTTAAATAGAAAAAAACTAACAAAAAATAGTTAAAAACTCTGTTTCCTTTTTTTCAAGCAGTAACTTATAAGCAGTACTTGCATTTTCTGCATGTGTTGCTGAAAATATAATTTTGATTAATAACTATGATTTCTAGTTTCAAATTTTAATCAAGAACAAATTTAGAAAGTAGTAAAATCTCAATCTGCCATTCATTTATGATTCAGGCTGTATTGCTAGGCAGGGAGAACCTTCTCAAGACACTCCGTTTTACACTTTCCGTCCGAATTGGACTCATAGCATGCTGACTCTTTAACTACTGCTTGTTACCGAGCGGAGACAATAAAGAAATTGAGATTCTAGAAAAAATACTATACTGCCACCACTATACTCTAATGGGTTAATTCTACAATTTTAACGTGTATTCCAATATTATATTCTAAATATTTATTTTACTTTATATGCCAACAAAAGTGTATAACTTAACCCTCATACCAGCGCGCTAGTCATTAACTCTAGTATCTAAGAAGCCAACGATGCTTTTAGAGAACTCTCATTAGAGTACGCGAGACGTTACAGTCCAAAATACTCGTATGTATGAGAAAACATTAATGCAATCGGCGTAGGTGTAAGGGAGAATAAGGTTTTACTGTGTTAGTTTTTTCTTTTTTGTCTGTCATTTAATGATTTTTTTCTTGTGTTTTTTTTTTGTTTTACGCTGTATCATGTACACACTAGTGTAGGTGGAAAAAACCCAGAGGTTAAGAGGTCTGTAACGTGACGGTTATGGGTTCGTTTCCCACTCGAGGAAATGCATTATGATTTATCAATATTTTAATTTCGTCGCTCTGGTACTAGGGCAAAAGTCCGTCCCGGGAGAACGCTAGGTTCTTAACGCTAGGTTCCCTCTGCCTACCCTGCTGTGTGCGGTATACAGAGAATGCGGGACAAAAAAGAAACAAAATAAGCAACGTCCACTTAGAACAGTTTAATATTTAATAATATAATATTATATAAACATGAATGAACAAAAATAGTTTTAGAACGTTTATAATACACGCTTATCTATATATTACAGTTAGTCGAACAACCCAGCCTTGCTCGACCACGGAGTATTAGGGTTATGTGGTTATATATATAAATATAAATGGTCAGTTCTGTTGTACGTTCATTTGTCTTGTGTGGCTGCTCTCTGGAAAAGGGAGAAAGTAATAGTTTAAATTAGTTTTCATATTCATATGATAAACGATGTAAAAATAATATACGAGTAATATTAAACTTTTGTAATATAACATTTTTACGGATCTTTATTGGGGTAGATAGAAACCTGAAGTGATACATCACTATATTTCTTTTCTTTCTATCTATTAATTATTATTGTTTGTTATATTAAACTCTGGGATCTAAATTGAAACACATTTTTTACTACATAGCACATTAGGCGAAGGGATTAAATTCATGAATAAGCGTAAAAATTAAATTTTTAATTTTTACGCTTATTCATGACTAGTGGACCCGGACGCGGCTACGCCTGCTTCCACTATAAGAATATTTATTAAATATATTCTGAAATTATTTTCAATTCTCAATAGAATTAGTAAGAAAATATAAGCTCAAATAATCAAAAAGAATAATAAGTAGATACACATTATTAGAAAAAATTATCTGAGTTATTGAAATGAACTAACAAAAGGATTAAAAGTAACTAAAGGATAGGTATTCTTAATATTAGAAAAAGCACCTAAAGTTTTCCGTGAGTGCGTACATAGATATCGACTCTACGAAATAACTAAATATTTCTCTCTATTAAGTAGGATAATTTTAGCGGGCAATATCAAATAAAATAAGAAGAGAATCAAAGTGTATTTTAAATTAAATATAAACAACAAATAAAGTTCGAAAATGTATGAAAATTTATAAAACCGTCAACGTCATCTGCCCGTTCGCGTCGGTCATACTGTGCCGCCCGCTAGGTGGCTAGGTCATTTGGAATCAGTGACATCTCCTTAATTATTTATTAGTATGTTATATAGTAAACTATAATTTCCATCTAGATGAAATGCTAAATGTGACTATTATATTTATTTTCATAAGGATGAATATCAAAACGTCGCGGTAGCGGTCGCGTAGCAACGACGGTTGTTATTAACATGGCAGAATAAATTGCATGTCAAATTAGAATGTATTTTAAAATATATTAGTATATATGTGTAATGTAATGTTATATAGCCTATAGCACTTCTGAAGAATGCAGCTTTCATACAAAACAAAAACAATGAAAATCGGACCAATAGATCCAGAGATCTTAGCGTTCAAACAAACAAACAAACTCTTCCGCTTTATTATATTAGTATAGATATAAAGTCGGAATTTCAACATATGTCTATTTTCTACGAAATATTATATAATTTAAATATAATTATTTGCGATGGTAAGTGGAAAACAAAATGTCTTAACTCTTGGCTCCTTCTGTCTACTCTCATACAAGCGGGATACAGCGTGAAACAAACAACAACCCAATTAGTATTGAACTCACTATCTTCACTACCATTCACTGTGCCATAAGGGAATCATCATTATCGATCTAATAAATTGAAATATATTTCAAGTGGGATTTACAACTCCCAGCATCGGCGTTAAGATTGCTGCTAATTGGACGATCACACTTAGACAATGAAATTACACCTCTTATAAAATAATGCTAAAAATAGAAACGCCTAAATTAATAATTTGTAAGTTATTTGTTGATATCAAAATTATTATTATATTATTTATTGCTTATACTAAATATTAGCTCCACGCTGTATCCAACCAAAGTAAAACACTCAATGACCCGCTGTCTGGTAGAATTTTGACCTTGAATTTTGACCTTTCATTGTGTGTGAGTGGCGGAACTCAACGCCGTGGATTACCTCGGAGTGAAGAAATTAAAATAGTATATATTTCACTTCTTGGAGTGGGAATCGAACTCTCAGCCTGTAGCGTTTACAGTCACACACACGCTACAATTGGCTTCTAAATAACAAAATTATATTTGCTTTAATATTTATAATTTCTTTCATTCGACGGAATTAAATATTTTATATATTTTATAAGACAAAACGCAATCGTGAGCTCCTTCACTCATCACACAATAAGGTCTATCAAATTGGGGAACGGAGTCTCTTAGCACTGGGTTTCACCTGCCTATGCGGATAAGGACGTGAAGGCCTATTTTTTAAATTTAACTAATATTTAAGTATTCGAAACGATGAATTGTAACTAAAATTTGACGTACCATAATTTCCCATATTTTCATATTAGGAAGCATGTCGTCGTCCAGCATGGGTTTTGCCTCCCCTCTAGCAGCAAGGTCCAGTGGTATATCTTCTACCTCATTACTGAAATTAGTCATTTATAATCATGAATAAAAAGGCCTTAATAATTAGGACAGGTCGTGGATTCGAGATCCACTTGAGGAAATGAAATGAATTTTAATATATTAATATTTTTATGTCTTTACTAAGTAAAAGAGCAACGCACGGCGTTGAGTTTCGCCACTCAACACGCAATGCTTTCAGAATTTCGCGGAAAGTGGTTATAGTAAAGTGTCTTAATGGGATCGGAGTGTGGTAACATAAGGTTCCTAGGTTTTCTCTGCCCACCTATGTGCGAGTTACCGAAACTTGAAAAGAGAACAAAAAAACAACTTCTCTTTAAAATACTACCCCCATTAAAATATAAAAGCTTATTTTATTTCCTCCTAACGCCATCTGTAGATTATTTTGTTTAAGCGTGCAGCGCCATCTACCGAGTAAAAGGAACTCACATGAATTTGTTTGACGAATCGTCTCTATACAAGTCCTCGGCAGGTTGCTGAGCGCGGGTCTGAAATAAAAGATGTCGTTTTCATTAAATATTTATATAAATTTAATTTTATAATTAGCAGGTATATTTTGCTATTTTATATTTTTAAATTTCATATAAACCTTGGTTGCGAGTTGGTTCCCTCCAGGGAGAAAAGATAATTTTTTATTTTGGTTTACTTTCCCGCTCTGTTAGATTGATCCTGATGATGATGGCTTCATTATTATTTAAATTATTAAAAATTTCAAACTGTGAACCATTTGGAATAAAACAAGATATCAGGCGTTGCCCAATTATATATATACATATGTATATAATAGTTAACATACATATATTTAAACTTTTCAAATAGTGTTAAATTTTAATATATTTTTAAAAACCGCGAGGGCAGTGGATTTAATTTCTACTCGAGGTAAAAAATTGTTTAATATTGAAGTTTTTCTCGCTCTGGTAATAATACAAAGCACACCATTGTGTTCCGCCTTCAACTGTCTCGAAAATTTGTCAGGAAATAAAATATGACTATAATAATTAAAAGACATACCATTTCATTGTTAGCCGCCATTCGTCGCAGGATCCTAGTGATGTACCAGTCGGGAGCGGCCGCGGGCGGCTTTTCAGATCGCTTACCGTGCGCTGAAAATAACAATATTGTTGTAAGTTAATATGTATTCTGCATATAGAAGGATAAGTAGAATCTAGTGACATGATATTCCGTTCTCCACTTTCTGCCGAAGACATGGTGTTAGATTGATAAATCATAGATTATATAAAACTAACGTTTAGTTTCTTAGTTACAATTCATTTGTAAATTCTCACTATCAATGTCTACAATTATTTGCATGTCTCCATACTGCCATCTATGTTTTTGTTATTATAAACAAGTAATGGAAGAAATGAATTTTGTCCTTTGATTTAATTAGACAGCTTTATTAGTATCCGCGTCAACGTATACCATGCACACTGAAAATTTTAATTACCTTTTAATTTCGCGCCACCCCATGACAGATGGGATTAAAATGACAATTTACAGGTTTTACAGATTGATATAGATTATATATTGTTTTAGCACATAATGAAAAACGATATTTAGTTTATTTTCTTTATATTTTTATAAGAACACCCACATATTATTATTTTTTAAGTTCTTTTAAGCTAGTTAAGCTAGTTTAATACTCTCCATTCTCCACTTTGCGCTAAATTTTTCGAGGCATTGCATGTTTTTGCCTTAGTACCAGAACGAAGAAATGAATATATTAATAAATAATAACTCATTCCCTCGAGTTGGAATCGAATCCACAACCATGGCGTCCTTGTGCCTCTGCGCAGTCGGCCTTACAATCATTTACCAAATATTAATATTTGGATAACATTTTTCATATGATGCACCGGCATAATATAAGTGCTAATATTTCAAAGTGATATCAATGAAACGTTTATGGGCCACTATATCGACGTGTGATTTTTATCAGAGCTTTAAGCCCTGGGACTTGCTGGTGTCAGATGCATCTGTCATCTAGTCACTGTAAAGTTTTTCTGAATTTATCACAGTTACATCGTAATTTACCTTTAAAACATTATGGTCTTTTATAATAATATAATTCTCATTTCTTGTGAAACATTTCTTTGAAGTCCATTTAAATGCTACCTAATGGACAATTTTGTACAAACTTTTTACTTTTATATTAAAATGTTCATTTCTGGAATCTTTCGTGTTGTGAAAGGGTATAATAATAATTTAATTTAATAAAAAAGTAACTAAATAATGTTTAATAGCCCACAGAACAAGTTTAGTCTCAACAAATACAAAAAAAGGTACGTCGTAAGGAAGCTGCTAAGATTATACCACTTTTTTATGCAAATAATAATATAAAATATCTAGTGAAATTAAAAAATAAAAGGTACATACATACAAAGGTACATTATTATTGATTTTCCTTGTGTTATAATCCAAAATAAAGTAAATAACATAATATATAAAAATATAATGACAACAATAATATGAATGGGTGTTATCAGCGTCTTATCATAAGCTCCCGTCTAATAAACGTCGTAATGACCCGCAAAATAGAGTACACGTACATAGTAGGTATATGAGCGATTACTTATAAAATGCATATTTTTTTATCTTACGCTGTATATCCCACATAAAATACGCAGAGTGTTAACCTTTAAGTATGGACGTCGGGTCTGACAGACCAGAAAGTTCTACGAATTCTACAAATCGGCCACTTCTCGGTGACCTCCGCCACTGAGTCTCTCAGTACCTTTCGTATTAGTGACAAAATGAATGTAGATAGCAGTGGTTGTGTCTCTGGGTTCAAAACACGTGAGTATTTAATTTTCTAAACGCGGCCTGGGTCTGTCAGACCCGACGTCCATGTTTCCCATACATGAATGATTTCAAAACGCCATATATTTTTATAATATTACAGAATATACTTTAATATTTTAATTGTATTATTTGTATTCAAATGCTTTTATTGTTATATATCATATATTATTTTGCATTGTTTGTTATATATTTTAGTAATATAAATATTATTTACCTAAAAAAAAATCAATTTTTTTAGTTTTTATGATAAAATGGAAAAAAATGATCGACCTAGCACGTCAGGGACAAAAATATCGGTACTTTATAACCAACATCAAACAAAAGAATTGGACAACGACATTTTATAAAGAAAATAGCACTTTATCAAATAAAAAGACGCGTTTCGTGTACTAAACTACTCTAAGAATTGAGAATGACTTTGACTCGCGTTTCGCGATCTGATCTATCATTTATTGAACATGAAGCTAAAAAAATAGTTTTGGGTTCTTGAAAAACATGTACACTTTGCCCCCAAAAGATATATAGAAAGACAACACATACTTATGTTGACTGCACTCGTCCTGTTAGCCAACAATGTTGAAAGCCATTGTGTATCGATGTTCAATTGTGTTTAGGTGTTGTCAAAATTTTTATTTTATACCATAAGATTTAATTTCTGTACTTTTTTTAATTGTTAGACTTTATATTTTGTTAAAAAAATATTTATTTCATTATCTGTCTTTTTTTTATAGTATTATTTTCTTAAGAGTCATCCTATGTAGCCAAAGACTGAAATTGTGACTTTAAGTTACTTAAATCGTTGTGATGCGTAAAGTTAAAGAAAAAGCGATTTTATTTATATTGATTTTGTTTGATTTGAGGCTATTCATGTAAACTAAAACATAAAATTGTCTTCTTCCTTTAAAAAACAGCCGGAATATGACCAATAAATACACTGGTCTGACAGACCCGACGTCCATATGTATGTTATAAAAAAATCACGTCCATAGTTAAAGGTTAAGATACTCTGTTCTTCACATTCTGTCGAATTTTCGAGGCTTTCCATGTTTAGTGGCGAGCGAAGACATGAAAATATTAATAAATAATAATTGATTCCCTCTAGTGGAAATCGAACCCACAACTTCTTCTTCTTCACTTCAACTATTTTTATGTGTTACAAATAACCTTACAGAAACTGGCAACAAATTCCCGGTATGAATAAGGAGCAGTCTACCTTTACCTACCTCTCATTGAATTTGATTTAGGTTCTACGAAACTAGGATTTCAACACGGCGAGTCCCTGATTTAATTAGCATACCTTATGTTATATTTCGCACAACGCATAATTAAAACTTTTGAATTTTATAAATTATTCACGTAAATTTTATAATTTAATAAGATTTTTTTTCACTTTTGCTATTTAAAGCTGAAAAACACATGATTCGTGAACAGAAACGGGAAATTTCATAATTTAAATAGTTTTAATAATTATCAATACAACAACTAATTAGCTGGCATAGGTTGTATGATTTAATTTGTAAAATCTCGATTTTTCTATCCCATTTTTTGAAATTTTGTGAAATCCCCTAACAGTGATTTTCTACCCCCCCCACCCAATGAAAGCCTTAAGGTCATTAAGTCCTTAGACAAAAAAAGCAGAAAAAGTTTTATTTATGGTCAGAAAAAGTTTTGCATTATAAATTTTTCAAACATGAGCCTTTATAATAAAGTATCTAAGTTCGAAAACCATATTTTAATATATAGTTTTAAATTTTTATACGTAGCTACCTATCAACTTCAGGAAATAACGAATGTAGATACACAAGTTGTAGAAAAGTAGTGTTTTAAAACTTTTCACCAGGATTTTTATTTATTTTCATACAAACTTCAGAAAGAATATGAAAATGTCTATCTATTTATGTTTATAGTATGAAAATTATAATATCGTGTTTTATTAATTTTTAACGTTGAGACTGTAAGCACACCAAGAAATTATCACACTAAAAATCATTCACTGGCTGAAGAATTAATTAAAATAATTTGATTTCATTGGTTATATTTCTTTTCTATAAGGTGCATTGAACCCAGGATAAACTGATAAACTGATATTTTCCAGTTTATATTCACCAGATTCTAAGTTATTACTATACCAAATAAATTTGTCATTACAAATTTCTCAGTTTAGTAGGTTTTACGTAATTCCCGAACAAACTAACAGATATAAAGAAATAAAGAAAGCAAAAGTTTACCTGAGTGTATCTAGATTTTGTTATTAATATATTCATGGACCCAATTATGCATTAAAAATTTTGATTTATAAAATTGACTTTTATTCTTTTCTTAGGTTCTTAAATATAAATATAGTATATTATTGATGTATATAGAATATTTAAATATTTATGTTGAATAACATATTCTATGCTGTATTGATATTGAAATTAGCAAAAACTGTATTTTTTTTAAATAAACAAAATAAGACTTACCTCCCCAACAAGAGTGCCCGTAGCTCAAACAAGATCCTGTAACAGAGAATAAAAGTTTTAAGTGATGCTTTTAAAGTAGCCTTGACAATATATAATTATAATGCAGAAGATTATTTACGAAACTAGGATTTCTAGGATAATTTTTATTTTTATATACATATATATAGTTTCGTGTAGGCTCAAGTGTGCTATTATGTGTTAACACTGTTTATAGGTTTGATTCCCATTCCCATCTGCTGGTAGACTGAGATGGCTACCGTCAGTCTGTTTTTCTACTACCTAAAGGCGACCTCATTCCAGAAATATTACAAAAAAAATTAAAATATATATAATATTTACTTTTCCAATCCAAGCACCTAGAACCAGTGATAAGCGTTTCAACAAACAAACGTATCAAATATAATCTAAGTCTTGTAAATAAGCTTTATTCTACAAGGCTTGCCTCTTGCAGCTTAACACTTATTTATGCACCTACATACGTTCCTAAATTCGGAGATCCTTAGTATGCGCTATGTACATAGCGCTAGAGGAATTATAAACAAGTAATATGTAAATTGAATGTTAAAGCTAAATTCGTACCTGTTTATACTATAAAATATATTTTGAGGCGATCGTGGGGCAGTGGAACGTCATCTGAGTGTAAACACGATGGTTGTGAATTCGATTTCCATTCGGGGGAATGAAGTATTTTACACCTACTTAACACGTAATGGCTCGTAAATTGGGCGGAAAGTTGGGAACGGATGTGTCTTAATGGAAACAGAGTGTATTACTGCTAGGTTCCCAGGTTCCCCCATATCGTCCCAAACTATATATATATTTAAACCTTAACCTAGACAAAACAGATCAAAATGTAATCCCCACAAGAAAAGTGCACTAAGAATCCCATACAATGTTTATATAGAATTCGCCATAAACACGTCATAGGATGCATTACGGGAGTGTCCACTCTCTATAATAATGCAGCCATAACCCATCTAATAACGTAACTAAGTTGACCTGAGTATTGAAGCTTTTGTATAGATATACGTATATCTCGATGTCTCTTGTAATTGAATATTGGATGGACTGGTTAGGTGGTTGTTTGTCTGTTTATTACGATATCTCCTAAATTATTTTATTAAAATTAAAAATGTGGGACTAATTTCATTACTTTTTGCTAATTATTTGTTTTATTCAGAAGATAATTCAATAAATTTATCTATTTACTTTTCAAAATTAAAATAGTAACTTTAATATTGAAAAGAGGTACTGTTGTGCTTTTCGCTGTGTGTTTGCGCTTTCTAATGATTCAAAAGTACGGTTTGTTAATTAAAAATATTCTATATTTAAAGAACGAAAAATAAATATATAACTATAATGTACAATCATTATAATAAATATTAAATATATACATCACCTTTCTATCTATTAATATAGAATCGACTATACCTAGTATCGAACCCACTTCAATAGCACTAAGCCGTAGGGACTAAAACAGCAATAAATATACATATAATTCTACTAAGTGACGTATTTCTTCTAAATCATGCACATTTGTAATATATTGTACGAAACAATAACAGCAAGATTTCCCCAGGCGTCGCTCGGCTCAGTACAATTGGCAATCCATTTTATCTTTATACGCATTAAGCATCTATCATTTTAAGATGTCAATTGGAAAAGTTATTTTTTCCATCCCTTTTTAATTCTCACATATCTTAATTATTACAGATATTATACAAAAATGAAAAGTGTGGTGGACTGCTCTAACCTCAGGAACTACTTATTCTACTAAAAAATCCCTTCTTTCGGTCCATTTGCCGTAGGTATGCCTGTTGATGTATCATCGTTATCAATCTATTATCTTGTCTTCGTTATCAATCTATTATCTTGTTATCACAACGAGGAATATGAAAATAATTTATTCTTTCGAGTGGGAATCAAACCCACAATCGTCGTATTAACAGTCAGATACTGTCTCTACGATACGACGGCCTTAGATAAATAGATTTCTTTCATAAACTTCGATGTAAATAGAATTTTCAGGACATTTGCCTTTAAAGAATGAATTGTTGGATTGCATGTCACGTCGGGGCCTGACTGCACTTTTAACAAATGGCTTAGCGTCAGTCGATAATAACTGTTATTAGTGTTATCGGCTTTAACTGAAGATCATAATTATTGGAAACCGTTTAAAATTAACTATAGGTTAGGTTTACGGAGTTTTCTAACTTAATTACAATATCGGTCGGTCTTTTTCAAGCTTAATTACACTAGTGTCGGTCGTCATATCTTTGAAACAGACAATATATGTATTTTTTGTGTTAAGACACTCTTTTTTCCATTTTTTCAGCCAAATTAGCAATATATTGCGTTTTGAGTGGTGGAGCTCAACGTAAGTTGTTATTAAAACGATGAAATGAAAAAAAAAATAATGAAAATAGCTCATTCAAGATTTAAACATGTTCAGTGTCAAGCATCGTGGAATTTAACTTGCAAATATCGTACAAGTTGCATAAATTATACAATATTTGTTCTTTTTCCACGTATGAAAATACTCTGTATCTCAGTGTCACGCTGTAACCTGCATATGCTAGGTGATAACCTAATGTCCAACCACTACGTTCTCCACTTTAGAGACATTTTGCGTGGAGTTGCAGAAGTGAACGCCGCGCTTCATCTTGTTATCAGGGCGAGAAAATAAAAAAAAAGGTCAAAATAACCATTGTGCTTAGGGTCAGACGTTGTGCCTTTACACAACGATATCTACAGCTACGGTGCTAAAAGTACTAAAATTGAAATACACATTTTACTCTTTAAAAAGAAAATACGACCAAAGCCTAATAAAAATTATAAAAACCAAAAACTAAGGAAAACTTAAAGTTATCTTCAGCTTAATAAAATTGTACCAACATGTTTTCTATACTTTGAGATTGGCAACTTGAAAACTTACGTAGGAGGCTTCATTCATGAAATACCTCGTCGTATTATGGATATATTTAAAAATTACAAACTTTTAATGATCCTTGCTGTAATATTATTTTAAAAGTAACATTTTTTTATTTTCTAAGCCATGTAACGACAACACCATCATGGCACAGTAGTTAGTAATGTAATATAATATGCGGTATTGATTTAAATAATATTGTATTTTCATTTTAATAATTTAATACCTTTATATGGTAATTATTAAAAAAAGGTTTAGTGTCAATATTTACGTTTTTTAATTTTAGCCCAATGAAAATACTCTGTTGTTCTTTTTAGCCCAATGAAAATACTCTGTTTTTTAGCTTCACGATACACCTCTAAATGGCAGGGTAGACACAGATAACATAACCTCTCCCTCAAAAGGTTCCCTTTGTGTTTTGTGACTCAATGATAGCCATAAAAGCCATAATGAAAATACACCAACTATACTAACTTACAATTAGCCACAAAGGAGTTTATAGGTAACAATTACCTCTCAATTATGATATGGTAACGCTAAACCGCGCCTTTTTAAATTTATTAAATGAAATACAAAGAAGCAATTGGACATAACAGAAACTAACGTTCCCCATCCAACACTACTCGTATTTCCCTGAAGTAATATAACGCAGTTAACGGCAAGATCAGCCTTGACAGTACCCTTTATGCAAGTTTCCCTGAATTCGCCAGCTTTCGTGGAAAGTGACGATTATTAAAAACAATTGCAACATGCATCTATGTATATTTAATATATAATTGTATACACCCTGGCTGTTTTTCTAAGTGATAATATTTTACAACTTGTTTAGTTCAAACTACAAGCACAGTGTAATTACAACAGAGGTAGCTTTTTGTGTTTTATTCTACTTTAGTTTTTTTTATTAATTTATTTACAAAGCGCATGCCTTTACCGTGTGCACGTGGCTCGAATGGCTTCTGGAAACTATTTAAATATAAAACAATAGTATAATTTGTGAAAACCTTAAGCTTGCTACGTAAAAGATAGTTTCTGTAATTTATTTAAGAAACACATTTATTTAATAACGAAATAATTTAAAAACGAAATCTTATTTGCATAAATAACTGCCTATATACAAAACGCTTCAATCAATTCAACAAAAATATATTTTCCATACATTTAAGAAAAAGAAAAATTAGTGTATTAAGCGATTTACATAAACATTCACTATTTTCTAACTACAGTGTATGTAAAGTAAAGCATTGAGCCTAGTGTCACGGTGTCCATACCTCCGCGTTGGCTTCGCCATCCGTTCACTTTTTGTATAAGGTTCGATGCCTTGCTACCTCTATTGTTAATTCTCTGCTCTGTGGAAATAGATGATTGATTAAAAATAAAGAATATAAATATGACATTTTCGTAGTTTTCAACGAGTAGCTGGCAACTGCGTGTAGACTTAAAACATGATTTTTTTCCGTTCCCGTTGAAATTTCAGGAAGATAATCTTTAGTGGGAACCCAGGGAACCTACATACTAAGTTGTAGGTTCCTCAGTTAGTAACTAGAGCCCGTAGAGTTTTATATAGTATTGATCAGTCATTATATCTTATTTACCTTGTCTTACATAAAAATACTTCCTGCCTCAACTGCGCATCGAATCCACAACCATCTAATTAGTAAATAACTAAAATAAGAATATGAACTCACTACCAACGCGTTATTTTATCACATTTCCACTATACTACGATAGCGTCTTGCAATTTAATATCATTCTAAATGCCATCAACTATTGAGTATATCTTCATTGAAGCCGATTACGAACTCAAATGTAATAGATATTCCTATACATTAATATAAATAGTAATTGTTATTACATTGGACTGGGGTCTATTGAGTTTTTCCAATTGGAAAATGGATTTTGTTATTTGACTTTAAAAATAGGAATATATAAAAAATTGATTCCATCCTGAGCTGTATTTACTAATAAATCTATTTATTTATTATAGTAATATATAGTAATATTATTATTTAGATCTGGGAGACCTCGGTCATTTGAGAACAATATCGGAGATATTAGACTAGAAAGGTTCCGTCAAAAACATAAGGACCTCCAGAGGAGAAGTCGATGTAAGTGAACGAGGCGGAAAAGGTATGGAGAGGCAGTAGCGTTTTTCACTCCGTTCTCTCTGGCTACAGCGTGTAGCTAAAAACGTATTTTATTTTATTTTCCTTTATTTATTTGTTTTCGTTCGTTCTACATATTAAATACACTGTGCACTGTGCATATCGTGCGAGGACCTACCTCAACTACATGTAGTTGTGAACATTTTACCGAGAAGTAGACGACCTTTTATTAATTTACTGAATAATCATTATTATGCATAAAACTTAATTAAGTCTATTAATAATAAATATTAACATTAAAAAATATATAATTTCATATATATTTTCTGGAAATCTTTCTTTTTTTTCATTAATAATTTTTGCTATACTAATATATTATTTTACATTGTACAATAAAGTTACATACATAGAGCTATTTCTGGGATCGTTTATAACTTAAACTAAGCTTAAACTGATCTAAATCAAATAAGTATTATATTTTTTAAGCCTTTTACTATATTCTATAGTAGCAGGGTAAGTAAAGGGAACCTAGTGTCAAGACACTTCGTTCCTCACTTTCCGCCTAATTTTAGAGACACGTACGTATTGAGTGACGGGGATCAACGCCGTGCTTTTTCTTGTTACCAGAGCGAATGATTTATAATAATTCAATGATTTAACCCGACAATGAATCGAACCCATAACCGTCAAGCTTACATTAAATCTTGCGCCTACATTTAATATTAAAAAGAAACAAACCAGACCAGTTGAGACCAGTCGTGACCCAGGGGCATAAGCGTGTGAGGGTTCGATTCCCACTCCAGAAAATGGAATAATTAATATTTTCATTTCCTAGCTCTGGTAACGAAGTTTCACGGTTCACAGAAATAAATATCTTAATGTGAACAGAGTGTCTTAACACAAGGTTTCCTCTGTCTACCCTGCTATATGCGAGATATAGCGCGAAGCTAAAAAAAAGTCTATTAATTTTTTTTAGCTTCGCTTGTTAATGTAATAAACAAAGATACCATTAATAGTAAGAGATCACATATAGAAATTATGTTGTTAAAAATAAACCGACTTAGTTATGAACTAAAAGAATAATGGGAAATTGTGAAAGCCTCTTATATGTAATACGAATGCAATATATTTACTTCCATTACCTAATTTGTACTTATAATATTAAGGCAATTATGTTTATAAATATATTTATTGTAGGCCAGTTGAGGTTTAGGGGTACAAGCGTAGCTGTACACGTGACAGTTTGTGGGTTCGATTCTCTCTTGAGGAATGAAACATTTATTATTCTCTTTTCTTCGTCCTGGTTACGAGACAAAACGCGGCGTTGAGTCCCGCCACTCGACACGTAATACATCGAAAAATTCGGTGGCAAGTGGGGAACGAAATGTCTTAACACTACGTTTCTTCTGCCTACTGGATACAGTGTGAAGCTGATTTTAATTTATTTTAATTTTATAAAACAAACGGACGACAAAAGTCGAATGTAATAGTTAGCAAGAAAATAAAATGATATTATTCTCCAACAATTTCCTCGTAAATCGTGCGGAGTATTGGTCAATTATAATGAATCATGAAATTTATGACCGCCATAAAATTGTATTAAATATTTACTATTAATTACTGGAAATATGTCATACGCGGAGTATCGTACAATTTTATTTATATACATGTGATTGTTGTAAATTAAAAGTAAAAAAATAAAGTAAAGAAAATTTTAAAAAAATTTTTTTTAGCTTTGCGATGTATCCCGCACATAGCAGAGTAGGCAGTGGGAACCTGGGGCCCTAGTGTTAAGACACTCCATTCTCGTCAACAACACTTATGTTTCCCACTTTTTAAGGAATTCCGAGGCACGGTTTTCCTCGACGCCTGACCGGAGAAGTGAAAATATTTATTAAATATGATATTTCTTCGAACGGGAATCAAATCCACAATCTATCGCATCATCTCAATTCTCCCTATAATACATAAGTACATAAATCTAATACAAAAGAAATATTTCTTTAACAATTTAGTTATAAAACTACCAAAAACACGTTCTCACTAACTCTAACAGTATTACCCAATATCAAATGTTTCGACAGTTTAATATTAGTTTAGAACTATTATTTAGTTAGTGAGTTTATTTAGTTGTTTTGATTCCATAAAAACATACCGCTACGTGATCAAGGTAGGCCTTCGTGTTCGGTAAGCATGACAGTTGCGAGTTCGATTTTCATTTGAGGTATGAATTATTAGCAGCATTTTTTAAATATAGTATAAACTAAGTATTTATTGTGACAGTTTTGGAATGAATGGCTAACATTTATGTCGGTTTCACGCTTTCACATAGGTGTGTAGGCAGAGTGAACGAGTGACGTGGTGTCGAGACACTCTATTCTTGACTCTTGGACAACGGACAAAATAAAGCCGTAGCATGTTAAGTGGTGGAATTTAACGCTGCTCTTGACCGTAGATGAGGGTTCAAATCCTGATCTTTAAATTTAGCCAGGCCTTTTAGAGTACCTTAGACTCTGTTAACGCACTGCAATATTCTAGATTTGTATTTTCATAAATGTGAAATGAAAGTAAAAATTCTTCAAGAAAATCGACATTTTTCTCGCATAAACTCGTATGTTTTAAGCCAAGGGGTAAATAATCTTATAACATTTGTGTTATGTTATGCATGTACAGCATAAATATACATACATATTTTAGCAGTAAAAATATTTTAAATTCTTAAAACATACTAGCAAGAATTCAAGAGAATAAAAATATTGTTTTTTTAGCTTAACTTCTAATAAGCAGAGAGAGTCACGTGTGAGACCTTGTTTATGGAGTAGCGGAAACTAACGCCAAACCTCTTTTATTAAAGAGATGTGGCGTTAATTTCCGCCACAAATTATTCATTCTAGATTCCAGATGATAATCTAACGCACTACCGTCGTGATTGCAGGCAGACGCTATACTTCTGCGCCACGACGATCTTAATTATTTTATTTTTTACGTAATAATAAACATTATATGTTTTTTAAAAGCTTTTATTTTACTTGCAATGTATGTATGTGGGTTCGGGTGAAATCTTTGAACTCAATTTTGAAGTAAATATCTTTTTGCCAATTGAGCTGAAATTTTTTAAATCCCGTCTAAAACATAAATGTAAAATGAAAGCCAAGTTCAGTAATAAAACGTATGCTTTCAGCGATAAAAGAAGTGAGATGTAAATGTATGCCAAGTTCAATGGTCAGTCCTGAAATTTATTTTTAACAATATAAAATATTTTATAACAACTGAAAATGCCCATTCTTCTTACAACTTGGAGACTTTATTTATGTGTAATATCTGACTTGGCTAGTTTTCATAAGAATTTACAATAGAATCTGAGTAGAATAGAATTTGAATACATTCATTTATATCGATGTAAATTAATTTGAATCTATTTATTGAAAAATTATAAGAAAATATTAAAAAAATACTAGTTTCGGATTTTTCCCTTGATATACACCCAATTACTTAACCGGATGCTAAATTTCACCATTCTAGGTCATCTGGAACTTGGTTAACATTAAGGTCTATAGGTCAGTCACCCCCCTAAAAATTTACGATTTTTGGACGTCATTATCTAAATATCTGTTTGAGCTGTATTTATGAAATTTAATGCACGTACACAGGTAGGGGGTCTTAATATTTGAGCCAAATATGACAGGTTTAGGTGGAATAGTTTTTGAGTTACGAATAGGTAAAAAGTGGCTTCAAATGGTTCGTGTAAAATAACACACGGTGCTGCTGGCCAGTTCTGTTCGTAAAAAAACTTGGCTACGCGCTCCGCGCGTTTTAAACAAATAAACATTATATGTTTTTTACTATTCAAAACTTATAATTAAGTCAAAGGAAAAGCAGCAAAATAAGTTAGTTTCTTGTTTAATTTTGTGAAAAGAATGGAAATTTATGGAATGTTGAAAGTATACGTTTATATCAACAAAAAAAATGTATAAAAAAAGAAATATCTCTATGCATATAATATGTAGGTATCTTATACAAAAATATAAGAAATTTAAATATTCAGAATTCAAAGTGAAAGTCTTTTGAAATGACACAAAGTAATGCCACACACTTAATAATGCTTAACGGATATCCCGTGAATCTTTACGGGACTGGATACGTGAAAAGTTCTTACTGGCTTAAAATTTTTGAATCTTTTGACTTTTCTTACTTCTAAATTATTATTAACATAGAATATATGTATGTGGGTCGTAGCTCAACGGTTGGCTGTAGAAACGTCAGTTACGGGTTCGATTCCTACTCGGGGGAAGGAATTATTTTCAATTTATCGTTCGGAATATTATCATAACAAAATCACGGCGTTGAGTTACGTTTCTAAACACGCAATATCTCAAAAATTGAGAGATGCATGGAGCTGGCTTATCTGCCGATCCTGCTGAAAAGCGCTTAAGAGAAACTCTATCAGAAGAAGCTGTGTAAAGCTATTATAAATACTCGTAGAATATGAATCTAATACCATCTAATCGCTGTCAAGAACCAAACTTATTTAACTCCCGCGTCAGTATAGACATAAATTTTATACAAGATTATAAAAAAAATTGACGAATACATTACAAAATAAAATACCTCATATTGTACGGTCTATATTATTATGAGATATAATCTCCACCATTTGTAAGCCTTATAAGGTAATAAGTTATAAGGCTAAGATTTTTTTGTCTTATATAGAAATTTGTTTATTTTAATATACTATATTTTTACTTCTTAGGCTGTATTCCATATACAACCAAGTAGAGAGAGCGAACCTAGTGTTAAAACACTCCGTGCTCGATATTTGAGACATTGCGTCTTAAGTCGCGGAACTCAGCGCTGCGCTTTGACATATTATATTTATTTATTACAAGAGGAAAAGAAAATTATTCAACTATTGTGGTCTAGATTTTTTATTTTATACATATTTTTTTTATACTATATATATTTCTATACTAACCTGTTGCACATTCAACTAAGCACACCACTACTAGCAAGACCAGGACCCCTCTGATAGTTGCGCTTGGTGTAGACATGTTGCTGGTTCTAAGCATTGTTTTCAGGCAATATTTCTATAGACAAATGGAAAAAATATATTATTGAAAGTTTTAATTTTTTTTAAGGCAAACGTAAGCTAAATTTGGTAATAACTCTAAAAATAAAATTGCTATAGATTATATAAGTTTATTTTTAAGTGGTAGAAATAACGAAAGTGAATGAATAATTTAATTTCGTACTTTTTGTGTATAAAATTTTCACAAATTATTTACGTAAATATCTTGAAAAGACAAGAAAAGCTTTCTTATAATTTGTCTATTAGATACAAAAACAAAACTAAAATTCACCAAAACAATATTAAAACAGACTCAACTATCACTCGACATATCAATAGACCCCAACTTCACATTACTAGTATCTTAAACTTTCGATATCTTAACAAAGTGAGCCAATTATAAAATCACTCGTTAAATTCGTTGGTTTGTTGTTTCTATGTTATTGTTATTATTATAGCTCTTAAAACAATTTAAGTTTAACAATTTTCGATTTCTAACCGAGTTCAGTTAGTATTAAGACAATAAATAGCAGCTGACTTGATTGTTATTGAAATATTTGTTCTTATATTTAGAATAATAGTTTAGATTTTATATTTTAAAATTGCTATTTTATTTTAGTTAAGATTAATAATAGAAAGTTTAAACATAAAATATTTCTTTTTAACAGATTTTTTTATTACAATGAACGACTTCATGCTTTTTCATGAGCAGGATAGGAGAAATACTAAAGCTTGTTTCAAGATACTCACTTTTCGACGCCACGATTCATTAAACAGAGAAAATAAAAAAAATTAAAACAGATCGTCCCCCGAGTCTGGATAGAATTAATAACAACCATCGGTATATTAATATATCTCATTTTATCTTAAAAGCCATACTAAATAACATTTCAATAGGTTCTAACAGACGAGCTTCCTGAGATCGACATAAATGAGATTAGGATAGCCCTCGGTCATCTTAAAAGCAACAAAGCTCCTGGAGAAGACGGAATAACTGCAGAGCTTCTCAAAGCAGGAGGCCAGCCTGTTTTGATAAGCTTAGCCAGTCTTTTCAATTCCGTCCTTTATAATGGCATTACACCGGAGGCATGGAGCAGGGGTATGGTAAAATTATTTTTCAAAAAGGGCGATAAAGCCTTGTTAAAGAATTACCGACCGATATCACTCTTGAGCCATGTATATAAGTTATTTTCTAGGGTTATCACGAATCGTCTCACTCATAAATTCGATGACTTCCAACCAGTTGAGCAGGCCGGGTTTCGGAAAGGCTTTAGTACCGTAGATCACATACACACTCTTAGGCAAATTATTCAAAAGACCGAGGAATATAATCAGCCTCTATGCCTAGCCTATGTGGACTACGAGAAGGCT
>HE670502.1:178606-214637 GCA_000313835.2 Heliconius melpomene melpomene | reverse complement strand
AATCATGCAGAGATGCCTTATTGACTGTCGGTACGTTAATGTGATAAAGTGTCTGTACAAAGCCGCGACCATGACCGTCCAAGTACAAAACCACAGCACAAGACCAATCCGATTACATCGCGGGGTAAGACAGGGAGATATCATTTCTCCGAAACTGTTTACAGCTGCCTTGGAGGACGTCTTCAAGACGCTAGATTGGAACGGGCGGGGCATAAATGTAAATGGCCAGTACTTATCGCATTTGCGATTTGCTGACGACATAGTCATCATGGCGGAAAGTCTGCATGATTTGGAGGAGATGCTCAACGACTTGGGCGATTCTTCTAGACGGGTGGGTCTCGGGATGAATCTTGACAAAACGAAAGTTATGTTTAATAGTCATGTGCCCCCGAGACCCGTGGTCGTAAATGGCGCTACACTTGAGGTTGTGCAAGATTATATATACCTTGGCCAAACCATCCAACTTGGCCGGCACAACTTCAAGAAGGAAGTGACAAGAAGAATACGCCTTGGCTGGGCGGCTTTTGGGAAGCTCCGCCACATTTTTGAATCGTCTGTCCCACAGTGCCTAAAGACAAAAGTCTTCAATCAGTGCGTCCTACCTGTCATGACCTACGGAGCTGAAACGTGGACACTCACCGTAGGGCTGGTACACCAGTTCAAGGTCGCTCAGCGTGCGATGGAACGCGCAATGCTCAGAGTTTCTCTGGCGGATAGAATCCGCAATGAAGCGATTCGCCAGAGAACCAAAGTCACTGACATTGCACGAAGAATCAGCACGCTGAAGTGGAACTGGGCCGGCCATGTCTCCAGACGTACCGACGGTCGATGGAGCCGATACGTGTTAGAGTGGAGACCGCGTTTAGGCAAGCGTAGTGTAGGACGCCCTGCAGCACGATGGACGGACGATTTAAAGAAGGTGGCTGGCACCGGATGGATGCGAGAAGCCCAAGACCGGGATGGTTGGCGCTTGATGAGGGAGGCCTACGTTCAGCAGTGGACGGCGATAGGATGATGAAAAAAAAAAAAGGTTCTAATGTTTAAACCTCAAAATAGATTAGACTTGATTTGAACGTACAACAAATCGTAAAAAAATATACAAATACAAATGAATCCACAATTATATATTTCAAATTAAAATATTTCCATACTAAATAAGAAAAAGCTTTAGTTTACTATTTTAATATGCATTGCGTTGGCATCATATCAGATTACAATTGTATAAATCTGAACTTTTATCTTTGATACTAGAAGTTACTTCAATCGTAAATACTAATGACTTCGCATAAAATTAAGTGGACTTCCATTAATGGGCGTGGGACGTGGGTTCCTACAAACTAGTTCCGCTTTAACAATTAAAGTTGTGTTTAAAATTATTATTGTTATTTTTTATATGTGACTTTTATTTGGTCTTTTCGAGAAATAGAAAGGTAGTAGAGTAGTGTTAAATCTTTGTTTTATTTTTAAAATAAATATAATTAGTAGACTGTTTGAAAATATACTTAGTGGTTTTTTGTTTAAGCAGAGAATGATTTAGTGTTAAGACATTCCGTTCTCCACATTTCACTTGAATTCAAGACATTACATGTTGATTAGCGTTGATTTAGCTAGAGCTGTAAATGAAGATTAAACCTATAACCATTGTGTTTAAAAATAAAAATTATACCACTGTGCTACAATAGCCATATATTCATATATTTTTTGCAGCTTCACGCTGAATCCCGCATGTTGCAAAGCAGAGGGAGCCCACTGTTAAATATATTTAACTGTAAGTAACTTTTACTTGCAACTTTGCCCATGTGAATGACTAAAGAATCCTGAAAAAGTCCACATAAAAAAATTAGCAGATATAGTGAGTTACATCGAAATCTGTACAGCCTATATCGATAAATGGACTTACCAACACAAAAAGTATCTATTATATATATTAACAATAGTTCTATCAATTGTTTGTATAAGATCTGATACTGAATAGATAACTATCAGATTGTTAATAGAACGACCCATTTAATAGAAAGATGTCTATGTCATTTTTATGCAATTCAAGCGGTGTAAAATATAATAGGGTTTTTTATCGTCAAAATCTTAAATTTAGTGAAAATTGCATTCGGATTTGTTAAGCCAAAATTGATTTTCTTATATATCGTATATAACTAAATATTAATATTATACTAAGTCGATTCAAAATGTAAATCCTTTTGTTTCTTGCAATCCTCCTGATTTGACACACTCTTATAATATTGATATCGAAATCGTGATACATCAATGGGATTTGGAGATCTTATGCGTTAAAACCCTTATAGAAAAGATTTATGGAAAAATAGTTTCTTTAAATTCGATTCTTAACCGAATGACTCGCGGCTTCGCCTGCTTGAATTAAATTATTATTAATTTAGTAGGTAATATGAATTACTTTAATTTATAAATGACAATAACAGATCAATGATAAAAACATGAAAAGGATAAATTTTAAAAATATCTTAAAATCTCTCTCTTTCTCTCTCTAGTTTTGAAAGAAGCTTACAAAAAAAAATACAAAATATATTTTGCCTGTTTGTTCATTGTTTTTAACATATACATATGTATATTTAATCAAAGTTTAATATATAAAAATTTAAACAGCGATATTAGTTTCAATTGTACTACTAGACAATAGTTTAACAAAACAATTGTTGTAATTATAGAATTCTTATATAATTTAAACTGTATTTTCTAAATGCACTTGAAACATGCAACGAATGTTTCATTTTTAACTTTTTCATAAAAAGATTGCAAAAGAATGCACCTTCTATGAGTCTCGCGAGATGACATGCGAAACTATTGTTAAATACTGTCTAAACCAGAATATATGGCGATTTCTTATTCTTATCTATTTATTTTATATATTTATGAATTTTCTACGTTTATTATGTTTGAACTTTTTCCATCATTTTCTCTTAAAAACATTTTTAAACATGCACATTATGTACATATAATATATTCATCATTTTTGTGACTAGTATTAATGTAAATCTCATTTGCATGATGACATTACATACTCGTATTTCCGTAAAACATTTTTCAATGTACTAGCGGGTAATGTAACTTTAGTATAGCATAGATTAAAAGTAAAAGTACAATGGGCACTAATAGTAGTGAGTTCGATTTCGATTTCGAAAAAAATCTTAAAGTAATATTTAATATATATTTTTTATTCGAGTGAGATCAAAATCACAGCCTTATATAGGTTAAATTAAATTTTATGTAAAAAAAAACTTTTGAAATATAATTTTGCCTTTGTCTTCTCTTATTTCTTAAATTACTATTAATAAATGAAGTAACAAATACCGCAATAAAAAAATGGATTTTTTTTACACAAAGTAATTAATCAACTCGTAAGTGATGAGCCTAACGACCCGATGAATCTATGAAAAGGAAGACTTTGTTTAGGCGTTTTATTACTATTGTAGTACTAATATTTATACACACGTGAGGCCGTCATGTCACAGCGAGCTACGCGACGGTAGTGGGTTTGATCCCCACTCGAAATAGTGAAATATATATTTACGTTTATATTTCTATTTTTTCGCTCTGATGTCGAGGCAAAGCGCGACGTTGAGTTCTGCAGCTCAACACGCAATGCCTCCAAAATTCAGCACAAAGTGGGGAACGGAGTGTCTTAACACTAGGTTCCCTCTGCCTACCCTGCTGTGTGCGGGATACAGCGTGAAAGTAGGTAGAATGATTTTTATAATAATGAATTTCAAGCAATTATCGAACCAGCGCTCTACAAGTCAAAGTTCGGTGAGTCCCAAATCCTAATACGGTATAAGTAATATCCTAAATAAATAAACGTAATATTTTACTTTGTTCGTTTAAACATCCCATCTGCATATCATAACGATGTCTAATATTTTCAACCCCAAAGTTGTTTTCAAATGCGAATAAGAATATTATCAAAAAATAATATCGTTTTTGAGACATCGCGTGCTGCACGGCGGAACCTGTCGCCGTACATTGTTCAACCAGGCTTAAAAATACTCTTGAGCGGGCTTAAATTGATAAATATAGTATAATGTAATTTTTGTTAGCTTCACATTTTTTTTCTGGAATAAAACAGTGTCGAGACACTCCATTTTCATCTTTTCATTTTCATGGCAAGTGGACTAGTAAAACTCTACGCCTCCTCGCTTTTTTTTGGCATAGCGGGAAATTTAATATTTTTTAAAAAATATAATCGAAGTATCAAACGTCGCATGTCATGCAGTCATTCAATAATAATAAATTATATACATTTTTTGTATTTTAAATGTATTTTTATAACAATATATATTTAAAAATGTAAAATTTATTCTCTTGTATAATAAAAATATATATCACTTAAATGAAATTTAAATGAATTCATTAAAATAATATTTTAATAGGAATTGAATTCTTTCTCATCAGCCGAGACCTATTAACTACTAGACCAACCGACCAGTCTACAATGATAGGAGGAAATAAAAAGAAAAAAAAGAGACAAAATTTCTTCAACTTTTACGTGGGCCAACTCCAGTAATTAATGTACCTACTTTGTTTTCTCTATGGAAACACGGCGCGGAAATATGCTACTTTTTTAAACTGTTCATGTTTATGTTTATTATACAGGTTAAATGAACCGCTAAAAAATAAAAGAGTAATGTATGGAATATTTTATATGAATATATATAGACTCTGTATATAAAAATTGCAATAAAATATGTATTTTTTGGTTTTTCTCTGTTTATTTTTTAACAAAATTATATTTTTGATAAATATCGAATATTTTGTAAAAACAATTTGCAATTTTAGTCTTTTCGTTGTTTTAAAAGAATATGCACATTGGACGTTCGTTAAAAAATACAACCCACAAACAAATAAAAACAAATTACGGAACTTAAAATGTATGGTAAAAAATAACAGAAATTGCTTGGAACTTTGACATTTTCGTGAACTTTGGAATTGAATTGAAAGATAAAACAATTTAACAAACATAAAATATCATTATTTTTATAATGATAATACCGATACCGAGTCAGTCGTGATGAAAAATGACTGTAAATGGATTATTATTTATTATTATTATTATATTTCTCTGTCATAATTCTAGGATTTAAAAGAACCCGCTCCTTCAGAATCCTTAGAGAATATACAAATGTTTTACTGTGACGCATCAGCTGGGATCCATCTCTGCGTGATATAGCGTGAAGCTGGAAAAATATCTTTTAAATATAAAAAAATCTAAGTTTTATTGCTTAGCTTAGGCCTACTACCAACTCTATTATCATTATAACACAGGTGAAAATAATTACTTTTTGAAGCAATCTTTTTAAGTGCTATCGAAACCATAGATCATCCGGTCTCATCATTCATCTCGGTGACATCCTGGCTTTTAAGCCTAAACAGCCCATTTGTATCCTACAAATGAATTACAGGGAACTGGTATCCTTCTAATTGAGATTTATATTGGTTGATCCTATGGTCATTGGCAATTGATATTCAGAAAACGAAGTACAGGCTATCGAATGTGGAGTCATAACACAGGGGTATAAGCGTGTGATTGTGAACGTTACAGGTAATGGGTTCGATTCTCACTCGAGAAATTTTCGTTAATTCGCTTTTGTGTTAAAAAAAGAAGTATTAGTTAGTTAAATTTGACGCCATAATTAATAATAAACATATTTAATTGGGTTTATATAATAATAATATAATTTATTTATTCCAAAAAAATTTTTAGTCCATAACAAAACCAGTTTACGACGAAAATAACGACAGTAGTATGATACTGTGTCGCAGTTATTAACGCCCGCCTCACAAGCGTTTCAAAAGATAGATCAAATTTAATTGTATAAATGTACACATAAGAAAAATAAAAATTAAAAAATAATTAATAATTAAAAACCATGACCATAAAAATAATAATAATAATAATAATAAAGAATTAGAATATTTAGGTAAATTTAGAATGTGTAGTAATATTTATATGCGCTTATATATGTTCTTATATGTGTGTGTGTGTAATAATAATTATCAAATTGTGATATTGAATCTATCATTTAAAATAAGATATGTCCATATAATATAAATTAATACGGAACACTGCACTGGCGTTTTCAATTCACACTTGCTTAGAATTTTTACATTGCTTGGTTTACAAGGTAATTTTTTCGCATGTGTAATAGAATAGTACGTTTGGAAGCAATTTCACAGTTTATTTACTGAGTCAATCATCATTTTCACGAATATAGGCTACAGCTATAAATATAAAATAGTTTATGTAACAGGTGAAGCAACAGGTTGAATAAATCGTATGTCGATGTTTTAGCCTTAAATTTGTTATTTTTTTTACTTCTAAGCTAACTCGACGTAGAAGTGTAGGTTCGAGTGCCATTTGAAATAATTTTGATATTTTAATCATTTTATATGTGAAAAATAAAGGATTTACCTCTTGATTACACTATTTGGCTTACGTACCTAGTGATTTTAATTTTTATTTTTAAGTTCATCGATCTGTAAAAGGCAGTGGGAGTACAGCAAAAATTAAGCCTGGAAAGACAGCGGGGCGCATTCTAAATAGGGCTCTTCTGGATATAAGTTTTCGGCCAACCGGATATTGGCGGGGATAAGTGTGAAATCTCTTATCGGTTTCGGTAAAAGATAAAAATTAATCTTTTTTTAATAATTCATTATTAAGTACAATAAATTTTATTATAAAAAGTTAAAATACAAGTTATACTTTGTTTATATGTATTTTTTTTAAATATTGTTTTTTTTTGTTGAAACCTACCTAAACTAATCTGGTCTACTAAATTATAACTTTATTAAAATAAAAAATAAAAAAATATATTACAAAATTTTCTTCATAGTTCGTGGAACATATAATGACGAAAAAATATGTAAACTAAACTTTTAACTAAACTTGTAACTTTGGCTATTAGTTAGTTATTTGAAAAACATTTCTTAATTATCATTATAATAGTTCCGATAATGGGAAAGTTCAAAACTCAAAGTTTGGGCACGGCGTTAATCTCCGCCACGATACAGAATATTTGTCAACCCCGCTGTGTAGGATATAGCCTGATGTTGCATTTATAAATAAAGTTAATAATCGATTATTATTTTTTATTAATAAAGTAGGAATGAAAAATTTCGACTTCAATTAAAGTAATCTACTTTAACATCCCTTTATTTGACAGAAGAGTGATGAAAAGCTTACGGAAATATTAAGAAAATATTACGAACAAGTTTAGGTACTATTTAGGGTTCCGCAGCTATTAAAAAAAGGAACCCTTTCTTGTCCGTCCGTTCGTCCGTCTCTCTGTCTGTCAAGAGCTTTTATCTCAGGAACGTTTGGAGATATTAAGTTGAAATTTAAATCATATACTACTAGGGTCTTAATTTCCTATAAAAATTCTACATTTCGTATTTCTACATTTACTTTAAAAAAATTGCTAATTCAAGTAAGGTATGTAGATTGAACCGCTCTGGCTAAGCTAAGCTTGAGTTTCAAAAAAAGCACGAGACCTCCAATATTTTTAAATATACCATTATTTTCAATTATTGTTTTTATTATAACTTTTATAAAAAATATATTTTTATAAAGTTATTCCGAACTTTCTTTAAACTTTTCACTTTTTTTTTATATTTTTAAAAATGAATTACTAAATTTAATACCAAATAATACATTCTGAAAAACAATACATAATTCATTTCTTACTTAAAAACTACTTTGATAACTTTCCTAAATTACATAATATTCTTTAAAAGAATATCTATAAATGTCCCTCTTATTTTTCCAAAAAAAACTATATATAATTTATAAAAACACCAACTTACATCAATCCTTCCAGCACTGTCAGCGGCACACAGGTATCTACTTAAGGCTGGGCGGTACACCGCCTTATATACGCGCTAGGCCGCCCGCCCACTGATTACAAATTGTACATATGTTTATTATATATTATATTTTATTTGTTATATTATGTTTTTGTGATGTAATTGAGATGTGAATTGTGTGATGGTAACTGGTTCAAATTTTGTATTATATTCATCTATATATATAAAATCGAAAGGTCACTCACTCATCACGAAATCTGAGAAACTACATGTGCTAGGAATGTCAAATTTTGCATAGGAGTTACTTATAGGACGTAGGTGCTCGCTAAGACGGGAATTTGCAATATTCGACTTCTGAGGGGTTGTTTTTGGGGTTGAAAGTTTGTATGAAACTTCGTTACTATGAATGCTAGGAGTCTCAAATTTTACATAGACTTCACTTATAGGACGTAGGTCCTCATGGAGACAGAAATAACGTAGTTCACGCAGGTGAAGCCGCGGGCGGGCCGCTAGTATTCTATATTGGCGGCGTTGAGTTTCGTCAACGAAAACTTAAAGCTTTGAATTCGGGTAGGAAGCGGTGAAAGCAGTGCCTTGATACAAAATTCTCTCTTGTCTAAGTTGTTTATGTTCCTACATAAAGTTCCCGTATGCGAGACAAAGTATACGCCTAAAAATTATATAAACATAATTTTCATTTTTTTTAACTTAGCGTAAAGTTCCACAGTATTCCGCATTTAGCAAGGTAAGCAGAGAGAGCCTGGATACCTAGAGTTGAAATACTCCGTTCCGCATTAAGAGGCTTCGGTTCCCCACTTTCCGCCGAATTCCTCCGCTTTGTCTCGTTACCAAACCCTGAAAATGGAATCCACGACCTGCATTTACAGTCTCTCATTTGTGTCCCTGCGTTACAATGTTATATTAGATTTTAATCTTGTAAAATATAGTCTGGTTCATATTTAAGCTCTACGCAAGCGCGGGTGGACGCTTATTTTACAAACTTTTGACCTAACTCTAAAACTTTAAATGTCCAGATGTAATGCAATGCTACAATATACATAAATATTAGTTAGCACAACGTGTTTAGTAGCGGAACTTAGCGCCGCGCTTTCTCTTGTTACCAAAGCGGGGAAATTAAATAATTTATTACCCTGAGTGGGAATCGATCGAACCCACTACCGTCGGGCCGTAGTATAGGGCCCGACGGTATATAGGATATATAGGTATATAGGATATATCCAGGATATATAGGATAATTCATAAGGGTTATGAAATTTTACTGCAGTTTTCACTAATAGACACACACGATAAAAGTTTATTTATATGTTGTATAATATACAAGCATTGTCTTCCATGCGAATGAGGCTGTGAGTATAATACTATTTTATTCATTTTTTTATTTTCTAGTCTCTCTTATTTCTATATAAATTTATTTTATATTATGTTTAATATTTTATATAAAGAGGACCTAGTGGTACAGTACACAGTGTCTGACGGTAACCGCGACGGTGGGTTCGATTCTACTCGGGGGAATTATTTAAATTATTATAATTTTTTCTCTCTGGTAAATAAATAATAATGTAATGGAACTCTCTTTATATCAACTGTTATAAAATACTAACATATATTTTATAATATTTCAGGGTAAATTACAACAAAATTTTGTGAGAAATTAAAAATTAAAACAATCAGAAAACACACGTTTCACATATATTTAAATCCCCGTACTTTTATTACGCGGATCAATTTGCTGATGCATTATATTCCATATATTTTATAAATAAAGGCTTGTAATTAATTTATTACTTACGGTTCGTGGTTGTAAAAAGATAATTAAAAAACACATACAATAATACAAAAATCGGTAAATATTGTAAGACACTTACAACATATTGGAAAGGACGAAAAGTGAAGTGCTCACACTTTCTATTGACTATAGTGTACAATAGATATTTTCAGGCCACCTTATTTCCCAGTTAGTTCTCTCTTTTTCAATACAATCGAAGAGACCATAATGTTTGACGCTCAGTATCTCCCAGAACAGCCAATTGGGGTAAAGAGTGAGAAAAAAGAGACAAAAAAAGATTTTGCAATTTCTATTTTCGTATAGTCTCTTTTACTTCCAAGTAAAGATAATAAAAAATGTTACTTCTAAAAATGCATTAAGAATGAACGTTGAATAATTTCTTTTGAATATTTTCTTTGTTTTCACGCATCTCGTGCATTTTACGGGCCAGGGAGCTCTTGTCCATTCAGATTTCCACTTTTCGCCCAATTAAAGATGTTAAGTGCTTTTTTTTACCAGACGAAGAAAATTTATACTATAAACATGCGTTAAGCCCCATAACGATTCATGGTGGTATCTGTCTAACGTGTGTATACATAATCGTACATATTCATGATTGTAAGAAAATTATAATACTTTTACTATATGTCAAGACATTACGTTTCTACGCCTAACGTCTTGTCATTACGGAGTTGGCGGAACTCAACGCAGGGCTTTGTTCTGTTACCAGAGCGAGGAAATGAAAATAATTAATTCCTTCAAGTTTAGAATGTGCCGCGCCACAACTGCCTCGATTATGTATAAAAATTACCAAACTGCATCATAAAGACAATAATATATTATTTAATATTATTTAATATATTATTGTCTTTATGATGTGGTGGCGAGAATTGGGGAAGGCCTATGTCCAACAGTGGACAAAAGATGGCTGTTGATGATGATGATGATGATCATGATGATGTCTGATGATGTTATTGTCTTTAAATATATATAACTTATTAAAGTATTCATCTAGTACATATAATATTAGAAAATCTAAATATAGATACAATAGTGAACTTCAAATTCAACAAATGAACACTTTGAGTGGAACCGTTGTGTTTTAGACCATGCATCGCCTAATTTCTCACCCTGGTGAGCAGTACAAATGATACATTACGTAGATGCGTATGCAAACATCATATATGGTGCTTTTGCCATATTAATTTATATCCATTTAGTTTTTTGATTGATTTTTCTATCAGTAATTGCGTGGAGGAAAAATATGATTGTTTGTTTTTTAGTGTCGTGCTTTCTGACAACTGGGGTAGCTATGGAGAACGGACAAGTCAAACAATAAGAAGGTGAAATAATAAAGAAGGTGGATGGTGGAAGGTTGCCATCATTTTTCCATATTCCGTTAGCCAGGAGCGCCATACGGTTGCACTATTTTAGGACGTCCCCCAAGGTGACAGGGTCCAGTGCGTCCCCAATAGTATGTTAAGTGGCTACGAATTTTGCGTTAGGGACCGTCACCCAACACGCCATGTCCGGAACGATAAAAACTGGGATGCAAATTTGTTCATGTGTTTGAGAAAACTCATGCGGATGAAGAATGAATAGAAATTTATTTCGACTGCTTTGTTTGCTCTGGCTGAATTTTGAAGTAATTTTAATAAGTAATGTAAAAATATTTAACATTTATGTTCAAAAACAATATACCTATTGTATATATGCTGAAATTTTATATGTAACAGAAAATTTTCCAATGTTCATTAAGATTTGGGATATGAAGTACGCCTACGATGAAATAACGATGAAGGTATCCGGAAGGGTTTGAATTTATTATACTGTCTTTGTGGTATAGTAGTAGAAAGAGACCGGCCACTTCAAAGTAGGTTACAAGTTGTCTAGAAATATATTTACTTTAGTTGCTTTTGTTTTATCCAATTGATATGAAATAGAAGTGAAAGTAGGTACTTAAATACACAATGGCAATAGCATAGCTTATGGTAACCTCAAAGTTTTAAATAAATATTAATTATATAATTTGACCTTAAAACTAAAAACTAAAATTAAACTAACTTCACGCTATATCCTTAACGGGTAGTCAGAGAGACCGGAGAGACCAGACCTCTTTCGCCTGTGCCTGGAAATAGTACTTCGCATGGGAAAAATTTGAACCTTATAAAGCATAAGTCTATGTTCTGATATGAAGTATTGGTCCAGGGTGGACCAAGTACCACGAGCTTATATTTTTGCTGTCCACCAATTCACTTCGTTTACTCACTACGCAGAGGCAGAATAAACGCGCATAATCTGGTTAAAAGGGATTCGTTTAAAATATGTAATTGCGAAATTCAAAGTTCTTAATAATAATAATGTAATAAAATAAAAAGAAAAAATATAGGATGATCTATTAATAAGAGAGTATTCTCTCTTGTCTGATAATTTCTATAGCATCCGACCAAAATTACTCTATTAATACGAATCGAATGTAAGTTCAACTATGTAGGTATAACAAGTTAGTTTATTTGCTATTTCTAAGTGTAAAAGTCAACAGAAACTTAAAATTTTGAATATCGAGGAAGTCGGTTCACTTCCACTGCCTTTCTCTTGATAATGATAACAAATCGAAAGTTTATTTTAATTAAAAGTAAATAGTGTTTTGTTAAATGTCATTCATTGATTTTTACAAGCTTTTTTTTGACTTGCTGTCTTAGTATTGTTAGTTCTTTATTATTATTGAGTTCAATTTCAGTGCACATTTCAGTGTTCATTTCAGTGTTCATTTCTGATGACAAAGAAATTACATATAATCAATATTGCTCTTAAAACAAAATGGCCGCCGCAACAAAATAGGTTAATATAAGGACTTGATGTGTAAAAAACAATATAATTTAAAAAAATGTAGAAAGTTTGTTTGTAAACAGATTTTCTTAATTTTTATTGATAATATGCATATTAATTTCAGAAGGGTAATGACATGAATGTCGTAGAGATATATTCTTTTCCTAGGATATTTGGACTTAAGCTTGGCTTATAGAATTCGCAGTGAAGCGTGAATATGCGATTCGAGTTGATGTGTTTTTACTTTGTTGCTAAGAATGATCGTTTAGTATGAGAGAATTCTATTTTTTAGGGTTCCGTACTTCAAAAAGTAAATGCCTAGCTCGCAAACTTGAATTCGTCAACTTGTATGAGCTGTACTTCCCGTTAATCTAAAATTCGAAAAGTGATAAGGTAGCCTCCATGGGCGAGTCTGCATTGCACTTAACCTTTTTTTAAACACTTTTTTGAAAGTGTTATTCCATACTAAGGATAGAAAAATATTTCAAAAATATATAAAAGTGTGGAAGGCCGCCATGACCCAGGGGTACAAGCGTGCGGCTGTAAAAGCGACGGTAATGGCTTCGATTCCCACTCGGTGGAGCGATATATTTTGAATTCCTCGCTCTGTTAACGAGGAAAAGCATGGCGTTTAGTTCCGTCAATAAACACACAATACGCCAAGAATTTGACGGAATCTTGATATTAGGTTCTCAAGGTTACCTCTCCATATCCTGCTAAGCGGCATGAAGATGATGAAAAAAAAAATTACGTGGGGCGGCTTATTCTCTCTTTTACCGTTCAAGCGCTTACCACTAAGCCATACATTTTTATATTAGGCTACGGCGAAATTCTTATACCATTGTTTCTTTTTATTGATGCTGTTAGTCACTTTAGGGAAATATATATTTTATTATAGGAATAGTGCTCACAAATTTAGTACAGAATAATAGCACGACGAGTAAATAACTTGGCGTCACCGCGACCAACCAAAATAAAATTTTTATATTATCAGTTTAACGACAAGTGTCTAATAAAATATAATGATGTATTAAATCGTCTGCTCTATTAACATCATATTTGAGAACCAACAAATATCTATTATATAGTTTATAATATATGCGAGAAAATTAAAATAATATAGGTAAATCATTCACATTAAAGACTCCTTTAAGATAAATAAGAAATAAAAATGTCATCCCTAAGCAACCGCGACCGTAGGGGCAGTGATAGTCTACTGTTAATGGACCGTGAAAGCAGATTCAAATCACTACTCACTTAAGAATACTAATACTCTATTTCTCCGTAACATTGTGTATGAGAGTGCATAGAGAGCTGGTGGACTCGTAGTGATGTGTTATTAAGTGCTTAGAGTATGCATACACTAGTACTGGTACTTAGTAAATGCGTAGAGTGCGCGTGTACTATTACTGGTTTGTACTTAAAAAAACAACAAAAACGTATATATACATTTTAGTATATGTAAAATCAAAACAAATACGCCTACGTCTCACATTTATTTATATAGTATAGTTAAAAATTATTTACATATATATATACTATGTAAGCTCTAGTAGTTTAAGAAAAGAAGAATAAGTATAATTAAAAGGTCTTATTTTTATATACAAAAACACTTGGGAAAAGATGTTGTAATGAGCAAAGCGAAAATATTAAAAATTTTAAATGCACAATAATTTCGACTAAAGCAAAACAATGGAAAACCACCTATAGCAACATTCTACATATTATTTTAATACGAAAATAGGTTTTTCTATAGAAAATAAACAGAAAACCACCATTTTGATATTTAAAAGATTATTCTCTATCTATTTATAATTAAAACAGAATTGACTTAATTTTAATTTATTTTCGAAAGCATCACCTGGCAAGATTAGATTTAATACCTTTTATCTCCAGATGACTGTGAATGCCTTAATGAATGTGTGTAAATGTTCAGCTAATCATATTGAAGCTTATCGAGGCGTAGTGAAACAGCGTTTCATGGTAAGCGTAATGGTTATGAGTTCGATTCCTACTCGGAGGAATTAATTATTTTTATTTCGAGACCAAGTTTGTTTTTAGTTTCGTTACTCAACAAGTAATTTCTTACGCTCTTTTTTATTTTAAAACTGCTCTAAACTTTGAGATGCTGTCTTACATTTTAATAACCTATAAATGGGCATCTCAAGATCGATCTCACAGTTGAGAGCGACTTATAAATACCGGCCCTAGAGTATAACAAAAAGCGAGAACGGAATATCTAACACTATTAACCTCTGTTTACCATATGATATACGCATTTATAGCAAGCACATAAATACGTGAAACTAAAAAGAAGCTATTTTTTATAAAGTAATATTTTGGAATTTTTTCTTAAGTAAATTTATCCTTATAATATCATTTTGAAACTAATATTTTAAGGAGCTATTGTTGAGAAAAATGATTTATTTTATCCAACGCGTACTTTCCTTAAAATGATAGCGAAACACTTAGCTAAATGTGAATTTCAATAGCGGTTTCATTCGTGTCACTGTAATGAGTACCTATACAAGGAGAACTTGAAATTATTATTTCAATATAAAGTTTTACGTTTATTTTAGTATTTCTGACTGAAACAGTGCTAATGGGTTCTAATATTCAGAAGAATGCATATATTTTTTTTATTTTCGTATCGCAGGCTTGGATAAATATGGAAATTACAGTTAAAGTGCTCTTGAACCATAACTTGGTTAAGTGCGGCTTGGATGCATCCACCGTGGCTTCCGTATCAATTTCAGGATGTAAGTCAATGGAAAGTACAACTTATAAAATTTGGTAAACTCAAGTTTGCGAGCGTATGCACTCATTTTATATGAAATAAAATATAATTATAACTTTATAATAGTTTTTAACCAACTTCTGTAAAGGGAGGAGTTTATCAATTCGACTGCATTTTGTTAAATTTTTGTAACCTCAGAACTTTTGACTGGGAGAATCGATTTTGATGAAAGCTACCTACATATAAATTCGAAAACAAGTGTTTTTACAAGATACCAGATTTTATTGGTATTATAATTAAGTACATTTTTAGAGATAAAGTGCCAGTGCCAATATTTGATCGTAATATATTGTAAATTACATACAAAGCCTATTTTGAACCAAACTAAATCAAAAGCGCCTAAGTTCTATAAAGAGGACACCTAAAATTCAGCATATCGCTAAGAAGATTAAAATTAAAGTTATTTATTGATATCTACCAAAATGTACAAATTATACTTAAACGTAAAATGGTATAGTATATGTGGATATGTGTTTGTTGTTTATTTAAATAGCCAGTCAAAATAAAAATAAAAATATAATCTATTCAACTAGGACATTGCAAGTGCTTTTAAATAGTTAAGTTACATAAAAATGTTAGTTGTGTCAATCCTACAGGAAGTTACCACTCCCTCAGAAGTCAGTGCTAGGAAGAGCAGGTGACAATCTCAACAGTTGTTCTTTCAAAAGTTAAGTAGCAGGTTCTAAAAGGGTAGATGAGACTACCTAATGTCAAAACAATTCTTTTCTTCTTTTTGATATATACTGAAATGATTGGAATTTAAACTTCCCAACCACTTCAATACTGATACTCAGTACAACCAAATAAATTGGTAAGACAGAGTAAAAAATATAGGGTTTCAGATACCTTCGGCACTTAGAATTTATCATAATTATGTTATTATATATATGTTAATGTCATATCACAATTATCTTAATTTGTACGAGAGCACAAGCCTTAAATAAAAGCTACTAAAATATATTAACAGCTGGACTTAAATGGGGGATGTTACAACCCACCCTGATCTACTTCAAGTCCCAACGATATAAAATGTCAGATTAAACACTCAACATGGTTTGACGAAAGCAATTTATTGTGCATACATTGGCGATTTTACGACTTCGCCCCTCTACGTGTGAAGGTCGTGACACTGCAAGAGTGATTTGATTATGTTATATATGGTATAGATATAGTTTCGTTTCGACCATTGTTGCCCAGTGGAATAGCGTCTGGTTCGATTTCCGCTCGCAGTAGTAAATTATTTTTTATTTTCCCGCCTAGTAAGAGCGGGTGTGGTGGGTTCCACCATTAATCGCGCAGTATTTCGTAGCACAGTAGTTCTCTGCCGTATTTTAAGAAAGCTTCTGTAGAGCTTCTCTGGTGTTACACGAGGTCTTTAGTAGGGTTGATTATTTACATCTGTAAATAGCTATAGTCTGTAGCTATATTAAATATAGTGTACGGAAAAAAAAACATAAATCTCCTGATAAGCAGATACATTGCTATTATAAAATGTCTATACGAAAAAGTTTTGATTATTTTTATTGTAGTATATTGCCATCTAGCGTCTATAAATTAGTGTTCTATTCAAAGTGCAGGGGTCGCTTTTTCTCTTTTTCGTTAGTACAGTCTCAAGTGACTTGGGATGCCATCTGTAGGAATTTTCCAGAATTTCCACGTTAAATTATAGTAGAAAACAATAAAGATGGCATTTTTTATTCATAATAATATTTTTTCTGTGTATTTAGAAATAAAAAAATAGAAAATCATTTCGTTGTTGAATAAGTTTTTGTGCGTTTAATATAATAAAATAATAATAATAATACCCTACGTTTTATCATTTTTCTTTATACAATTTCGAGCGGCACAGTACAAGAACGTAAACGCGACGGCTATGGGTTCAATTCCCAAAAGAACGGGAGAACCTCACTGTGGTGAGATAAATCGTAACCTTCAATTAATCATTTAACCAGTAATGTCTTGAAATATATCTACTCTGCTTTGCGAGAAAAGAAGGTGAAACAAAATAATAAAATAATATAATTTGAAATAAACTAAAACATAAACATAACACTTTTATCTTAAACTAAAATGTAAAAGAGTACTAAAAGATCACATCCACAACACATTTTAAAGGTATACCACTAAAATGTGCTGGGGCCGCAAATTACATGAGATTAAACTCGTTTACTTGTCTGAAGAATTCCAATAATCAGGATATAAGAATTCCGTTTTTTTTTCTCTTTTACTGAACCCTAAAAAAGAAATAAATCATCACAGAATAAATAATTTTAGTAATTTGTTCAATTTTGCAAATTATACTCGTAATTATATAATTGTACGCAATGTTTGTAATAAATTAGTATTTGGCAGCTTGCCATAGCGCTGTGTAGTGCCATGGAACGTGCTTCACCAGCTGAAGTACGGAGACGACGTTACTTTAATTGTGCAAAGGAAATATCTTATTGGAAACCAAGTAAAAGCATTTATCTATACATATTATATTATTTTAGTAGTTACTTTTAAATATACATCTATGTATATCTATACTAATATAATAAAGCGGAAGAGTATGTTTGTTTGTTTGTTTGTTTGAACGCTAAGATCTCTGGATCTACTGGATCGATTTACTTTGTTTTTGTTTTGTATGAAAGCTGCATTCTTCAGAAGTGCTATAGGCTATATAGTATTACATTACACATATATACTAATAAATTACAATACTTTCTAATTTGACATGCAATCTATTCTGCCATGTTAATAACAACGTCAACGTCAACGTCGTCGCTACGCGACTGTGTTCGTTACCGCCTCATTTTGATATTCATCCTTATGAAAATAAATATAATAGTCACTTTTATCATTTCATCTAGATTGAAATTATATTCCTATAGAAATTATATTCTTATATTTCAAGCAGGCGTAGCCGCGTCCGGGTCCGCTAGTTTTGTTATATAATTAATAAATAATTATGTAACGAACAAAAAGAGAAATATTATCGGAAGTAAAGAACAGTACCCATATATTATTTTATTTTAAAAAAAAAAGCATCACGTTCTATTCCACATATAGCAGGGTAGGCAGAGCCAGGCTTTTTATGGTAGTATGTTATGTTATATAAGTTTCTTTGGGAAACCGGAGGACGGAAGTGTCTTAATGGGAATTGCGTGTCTTAACTTCCCAGGTTCCCCTGCCTACCTTGTTATAAGCGGGATATAAAGTGAATCTTAAAAAAATATATGCAATATAAAACATGAAGCTGCTCTTTTATAACATAAATGATGTCCGTGGACATTTTCTAGCTGGAGTTACCGAAGTTATTTTGCTTCACAATATAAAAATTGTTTCCCTACATGCCATAATGAAATTAGAAAGCAATCTACAGTATGCGACAGTCAAGGGGCGAAGTTATTAAAACTTGTGTCGCCTCAAAACGAAATTCTAATGAATTTATATTTTTTTATGCATTATAAAATATATGAGTGATTTTAAAATAATGTAAATTGTTGTTTTTTATTATTAAATTAAATATTTAATCGAGAGTTTCAGCGGCAAATGCGGAATGGAATTGTCTTAATGGGAACGAAATGGCTTAACACTAGGTTCCCAGGTTCCCTCTGCCTACGCTGCTATGTACGAGATACAGCAGGAAGATGAACTTCACAATAATAGTGTAAGTTAATTATTGTTTTTATTTGAATTTCAAATATCTACAGTTTAATAAACCAGCAATTAAATGAAAAGGGAAAACAAGCAAGGGAACAGTCTCAGAATAGAATTACAGTAGCGATTAAGGAAAGATTGATGGAGTCGTAATTAACAGTACCTTAAATGTTATATTCCTTAGAAAGGTAGAGAAAGAAGTGTATAAGTAAAATCACTTTTATTCCTTAACTGAACACTAAATCTTATAAAGAAATCTTTGAAACATAATAATGTATAATTTTTTTTCAATAAAAATTATTGTCAGATAGCTTTCGCAGTAAGGAGTGTTGAGACACTTAATTTAATGTAAACGGAAAATATGAAGATAAATGGACTACCCTCTTTTTTTCCGTCTCCCAAGTGAAAATTGAACTTACTACTGAATACTGTTATATTTACTGTTATATTTACAGTCACACGCTGTACCACTGCGTTACTACGGCTTTTACATCATTTTTCATAAAAAAATAAGAGCTAACTATAAAAGAGAAATATATCACTAACATTTTCCACGTTTCGAATAGTAACAAGCTATTTTCATTATAGTGAAAATATTCATCCCGTCTGTGGAGGTGGACGTAGCACTGTGATTTAACTACAATACTCGTTCGCAGGAATTTAATTTTAAAACGAATCATACTGAACGAACGAAATTCATTTAGATTCAAGTTATTATTAAACATTCTCCTTTTGTTTGTCTAGATTTTTTACTTTGGAATTGTAAAAAAATATTAATGATATCAAATTTTGTTTGTTTGTTTGTTTCTAGTACTTAGCTATTTAATCATAAAACTGAGACTTTGGATAATGTATTAAGAAAGCTTCTCTTTGTCTTGCCAGAGCAAGTAAATCGAACCTACAACCGTCACGACCATAGCCAGACGCTGTTCTAGTATACCACGGTAGTATGTATCGGTACTATTATTCATCTTCACTATAAACCAATATTATAAAGTTTTAGACCTTACTTGGTTGAAGGCGAAGGCATGAAGTATGTCCATTTATCAAGGAACGCCATAAGGGTATATATATTTATTTCTTTTTTAGTTTCACATTAATACACTTCCGTACCCTACTTTCTGCTAAACCCTGAAAGTATTGCGTGTTGAGTGGCGGAGCTAAGGCATCATCATACTATTCATTTCAATATATCTTATAATACTTAAGATCTACTGGTTGTGGGTTCGATCCCCACTCCAGGCAATGAAATATTTATTTACATTTATATTTTCATTTCTTCGCTCTGGCGTCAAGGCAAATGCGGTGTTGAGTTCCGCCACTTAACACGCAATGCCTCTAGAACTGGGTGGAAAGTGGGGAACGGAGTCTACACGGACGAAGCTGGCTAAAACTGTGGGCAAGAGCTAGTATACAATAAAAATAAAATTTCACATTCGCATTACTCAGTTTAAAAAAATTTTTGATCAACATTTCGATAAAAGCTTAGAGTAACATTTTCAGTACCTACAGTATATAATCCGGTAAAAGAAGCAAACTTTTCCAATTCATTTTACGAAACCTACCCATGGATGAGAAGCGAAAAATTTTATGTACTATAATTTATTCTGAAAGTTCGTGTACGTAAAATAAAAAGGAATGTAAACTTTTAAGGATTGTTATTTGGATGTCACATTTTGATTTTTCTTATTGATAATATACTTTTAAGTTAGCTTTAACGGGTATCTCAAAAATCTACTCTGTGATTTACAACTGCTCGAAACTGAGTCGTGAGGTCTCAAGTTCCAGGTTCTACGTGTTCTTCTCCCTATATACTCGCACAGTGCATGATATAAATAATATCCTCTGTCTATATGGACGAAAATTCTGACTATCTATGTGAAAGTCTTGGGCTTAATTTCTGTTGCGGTAGTATTTATACATTTCTTACATAATTTAAAACAAATATATACAACAGGTGAATAACGTTAACGCTAACACTCATTTCCCCGATTGGGGGATGAACTAACAACCATCAGATTTTCAGTCATATTCCCCACCGCACCACGATGGCTCCAAAATACAATCCACATTCAGTATCTAATGCTGCGACGACAATAATCAGAAAATTGGAATATGCGGTTGGCCCCTATTAGTATGCAAACCTAAATACGGGAGCGCTGTGTGCTGAACTCCCAAAAGCTGCACATTCGCAAAATAGATTTAGTTTTATTTTTACTCGACCGTGACAAAGTTAGTTCTGTATATTGTGGATAGAATAGCAATGGGTTTAGTTAATATATGAAAAGAGAGAAAAGGTTTAGTCCAGTCGTGGCGCAGGGGTTTAAGTTTGTGACTGTAAATGCGACTGGTTGTGGGTTCGGTCCCCACTCGGGGTTTTTTTTCTTTTCATCGTTCTGGTGTCAAGGCCAAATGCGGCCTCGAATTTTAAACTAATAGCAGGTTCCCTCTGCGTAACCTGCTATGTACGGAATACGTCGTGAAGCTGATTTATTAACGGGAAATGTTGAATGATTTAAGTATATTATATTTTCTATAATTTAGCCAAAATGCGATATTTATTTTACACTTTTTTCAATATCTCTATCTAAAAAAAATATTAATAAATTTATGTAAATATTTAATTTTCTTTATGATGATAAAGAAAATTAAATATTTACATATCATCAGTTTTTATTAATCATCAGTTGTTATTAATATTTTGTTTATTTACTTCATTCCTCAGTTTTTCCAGACATGATGAAAATAACGCCTAGAAAATCAGCTATCACATTTGGCCGCTTGAGACTATTGTCGAAGACAAGTTAAATGAAGTGCTTTCCCTACGGTATCGCTTATATGTATTACTTTTTCAGCGAAGAATATTCAGAAATATAAAGCTAAAAACTAGAATCATGAACACACGTAATGTCTCAAATATTATATTTAGGACATGTGTGGAAGTGTAACCGTCTTCAAAGTCTTATTTGTAGTTCATTTCATACAAAATAAGTGCTGTATGCGGCATCGAGCGTGAAGCTGGTTTATATATTTTTTAAATAATAAAACAAAACGACTACAGTACATTTTCCTATATAGAAGGAACTATTCGTATTTTAAAATATTTCTTCTATAAAACGACAGTACAAAAGAGAATATTTCTCGGTAATTTGGCCGCCAGCAAAATTACTTCATTAGAGTGACTCGTTCTTGGCCATTAATGGTTATTGCGTTGGTTCTTGAATTTTTATAAGAATATTTTACAGAATTCTGAATGTATAACGTCGATGCTTTCAAGTATATTTTAGAAATGGATATTTCGTAAATTATTATGAAAATAACTGTATATATAATAGGTTCCCACTTGGAAAGATTGGAAAATCTAATTTTTGTTAAGTTAAAGTGAACCATTTGGACGCATGGTTTGTGTCCAGCATGGCATTGGACTGCATTTCTCGTACTTACAAACTATAGAAAAGTCCACCTCCTGCGAAAGAGCCTTCAAACGTCGCGTAGTTCACCTTCATATTGCAGATGTTCACGACGAGAGCATCCATTAACATCAGGTAGTCCTTCTGCTCGTCTAATCTTTACTCCATCAACGATTACATACCCCATTTTATTAGATATATATTATAGGAAATTGATTTACTACAGAACTATACAATTTTGTCTATTATAGCATAATAAAACACAGATTGTGCCTTAGATATTGATTATTTACTCCAGTTATTCCAAACAACATGCAACAATAACATAATATTGAATATGTCTCCATTCAATTTCAATGCAAACAGCCTGCATATTGCACAATCTATGTTAGTAAAAGCCATTGATTTTTTTTTTCAAAATTTGTAATTTTATTTCTTCTCTTCTACTAATAATTTGGTAGTAATATTTGTAGACGTGGCTAGTATGAAATGTAAAAAAAAAATATTTAATATTTTTAAGTGAATTTCAAGCAATTATTTTATTTTAGATAGCAGATCATCTGTTCAGAATATGACACTGCCCTTGGTCTTGCCAAAAAATTAATTTCTTCGAGTTAGGATCGAATACACAGTTCTGCCAATCAACACGCAATGCCTCCAAAATTCGACAGAAAGTGGGGAACGGAGTGTTTTAACACTAGGTTCCCTCTGCCTAACCTGCTGTGTACGGGATACAGCGTGAAGCTAATTTAAATTGATTTTTTTAATCATTATATGAAACTTACAAGTGATATACAAAGAATCTACACTAACTAAGAAAGTAATTACTGTTATATAAGCAATTTTTTGTTACCATTAATCTTAGTGTACCTAAGAAAGTGTTAATTATCCAGCGTTGGAGAAACTACTCGTCATGTGGGATTATTTTGCGCCAACGTATTATATATGATCGTGTATGCGTTCCATTTATTATTGGTCTTCAACAATGAGTTAAGAGATGCTGAAGGGATATTATAATTCATCATCATCATCATCATCAGCCTGTCCTCATCCACTGCTGGACCATAGGCCTCTCCAATGGCACGCCACTGACCTCAATCTTCAGCTCTTCGCATCCAGCCGTTGCCCGCCTATAATAATAAATAATATAATAATTATTATTTAAATAATTTCAAAAGACATGAAATGTTCGTAAATAAATTTGAATATTAAAAGTTATTTAAGTCGCATACTAATTAATTAATTGCATTCTAAGTCCTAATTTTTATTGATGATATTATTTGTCAATTTTATTCGAAACGTCGATAGCGGTTTTAATATTATTACTCAAAACTATTAAACTAAATTATAACAAAATATATTATAATACAAGGTAAATTTTTAACATTAAGGTATTTTTTTTAAATATTTCTTACTTTAAACATATATAAGACGTTTCTAGTATATTTAATATCAATGTTAGATATAAAAATTGTCTGTACGTGATTCGCCCGTTTATCACCTGATTATTGACGTAACCCCTATGGTCCTATGGTAATTTTATGAAACCGCACTCGTTACGAATGGTAACGATATCGCCATAATAAATATTGGAGTAATATGACCAGAGGTGACGCAGCTGGATTATTTATTTATTATATTAATTGAGAATCATGGCCCGGTGGCGCAAGTGTGTGAATGTTAACGCGGTTGTGGATTCGATTTCCCAAGAATTAAATATTTAATATTTTCTTTGCTTTACGTTCTGAGTCTCCCCACTCAACATACAATGCCCCGAGAATTCGGAAATGGGGAAATGAAGTGTTTTAATGGGTTCTTCACGGTCCATCTGCCTTCCCTTTTATATGCAGGATAAAGCGTGAAGCTAATACAATAATGCAGATTAAAAAATTAAAAATATTCACAATTAATTATAACATTTCCACAAAAACTTTCGTAAGTAATTCGAATTGAATATTAACTATAACTCAAATATACTTTAACCTACAGTCAAGAAAATTAGATGATATATGCCACATGATGAAGTACCTCTAGCGTCTTTGTTCAGCTGACAAAGCCTAATGAGATGGGCCTTATGTGTGGATGAAAGAAATGGATCTTCTTACGTAATAGAATTGTGGGCACCTTGAACTAAATTAATTAGATTTTGTTTAGTTTCATTTTCTCAATTTTTCGGGATTACCTAAATAGATTTTTGTGAAACTGTTGTGGCAGAGGCACAAGCGTGAGACTGTCGGCAATGTGGGGGACATTGAAATTATTAACTTATTAACTCAACCCAAAATTCTTAGTTCTTTTGATTTGACGACACGAGCAAAGCCGCATGTAAAAGTTTCTCCAACATAAAATTGATAGAGAAGCAGTCCTTAGAAATTTTACTAGTTCGAAACTTTACCATCGTTACATTTTTTTGTTGAAAAACTACTGACAAGTCACTTTTTCTAAGTCCTCCCATTTAAAGTTCTTGTATTTATAACGTTGACACTCTTTTTTATTTAAGAAAAAAAAAACAATCATGATATTTCTGTTTTTCATTTTTAAAATGTTATTTCACAATTAAGGTAGATTTTTTTAGAAAACTAATATTTTTCATTAATATTTTTCATTAGTGAAAATCGAATCCGTTATATCCAATTAGACATGTAGCATTTATCCATTATGTCGTTAGTGTAATATTTTAGAAGTAAAATTAATTTATATATAGATTTTTTAAAAATCATTTAACCTATAAACTCATGATTTTACATAAAAACTACATGAAAATAGAAGCATTTACAAGGTGTTTCACAATATTGTATACGATGCCAGATTCCTATCATCCATCTCCATAAGGCCCATCTCATTAGCCTTTGTCAGCTAAACAAAGATGCTACAAATAATCCGTCATATCATCTTGTTATATATGTTAGGCTTATAACTTAATTTGAGCTTTGAAGTAAGAAATGTTGTTTTTGTGTATTTTTTATATTGAATTTTGAGAGTTTTAGAGTTACTATTTTTTATTGTTTTTTGCTTCACGCTGGATCCCGGGTAAACAGAGAGAACTTGGGAACATAGTGTTAAGACATTAATACAGAAAAGGAAAGTAATAAATTCCCCAAAACCTGAATTGAACTTATCATAGTTGCATTTACAGTCGAACGTTGTGCAAGGCAAGGCAAGGCATACTATTTACATAGTTATGATTTTTCTTTTTATATTGTAAGTGGACAACAATATCCATAAACTTATGCTTTGCAAGCTCGAAGCTGATGAATGGTTTCTTTGCGTCAACTTGGCATTGCCTTTATATATTTTTATTTAAAGCACGCTGCTTTAGGCCTGATAAATGACCATTTCTTGCAAGTTTGCTAAAAATAAATAAATAAAATTGAGATAAATACCAACCACAACATATTTACCAATAATTTCGTCAATTGTTCTTTAATAGTCTTTACTTTGAAGTAAATAAAACATTATATTTTAAAGTTCACGAAGTTAATTTTGTATAAAAAAGAAGCAGCAACTTATTACAGTATCTAAATTTATAAACATAAATACTTACATATATTATTAATTGAATAACAAGCCCTCATTACTTAAAACTTGCCGTCAGGAAACTAAGCGGTGCTTTCCTAGAAGTTCCCAACAAAACTTTATTACTGAAATGGAATATTAATATGTAAAGAAAACAAGATTGTGTAATATATTATAGTAAATATCTTAATAAATATCAATTTGTTCATACGTAAACGGGGTTGTGGGTTTGATTTTCATTTGGGGTGGTGAATCATTATTTTCTTATTTCCTCGCTTTGATAAGAAGACAAAAAGCGGTGTTGAATTCCGTAATATCTAGCAACAATGGTAGGTAGCTATTCTGCATGAAATTGAAATAATCTTAATTAAATATCAATAACAAATAGCAAATTTTAATATTGTGTTGTACTATATTAAGCATCTTCGACTAAAATACTGTTAAAATTTCCGAACTTACCAAAGAACATTACACTTACACTACTTACACTTTTCGTACCAAACTTGAAGAAGATGCAAAAGCTTTGGTGAATTCTCGTAGCCGACCGTAGTCTCGTAGCACTAAAAACTACCGCTACGAAACAAGAAGCTTATTTGCTTCATAATATCACATTCCCTTTGGGTAAAGCTCCTTTGCGAGTTGCTACGAAAATGAGGCTGCATTCACTTGATCGATAGGGAAATGAGCGTTTTGCTTGGTTATATTAAATTGACATCTTTAATGATTTGGGGAAATTAATTATTTTTGTTTTTTTGGTGTGGTAAGTTTTATTTTGTCAGCATGCTACAAATTCGGTTGGAACAGTGGGAGATTTTTTCTTTAATAACCTTAATTAATACTTTTCCAATCTGCATTTCATCAGACTTCATGATTAGTCCCAAAAAGTTACTTTTTATAATAAAGAAAAGAGAAAGAAAAACATTTATCATCTCAATAATATGCAAATGCACGAACGACATCGAACATGCACCTTATTATGCAAATGTGGCATTCTCAAAGACAAAAACTTTAGAGAGAAAATAAAAATGATTTATGCATTCCACACTGAACTTTATTTTAGATCTACTTAATACTGTTTTTATTCAATTATTTTATATTAAAATAGGTGCAGTGGGCTGTCCCACTGTAAACACGATGGTTGTAGGTTGGATTCCCTTTTGGGAGAGCAAATTATTTGAATTTCTGCTCTTTAGCTCTATAAGTTGTGTTGCTTATTTCCTTGGCCTGAGATATTCTTTCGCCTTAGTTTAAGAGCGAGACATCCCAACACAAGTATTATAATTACTTTCTGGTTTCGCCTCACAAATATTTGTATGTTTTTGAGAAATAAAACAATTTTTGTTTATAGTCTAGTATAGTCCCCTACGTAACATGTAATGTTTCGAATTCGGATTCGGAAAGCGAAGATTGGAGTGTCTTGACACAAAGTTCTTTTTGCTTGCAATTCTACCGTCATATGTATATTCAGGTTAACATTTTAACTACTATCTGAGAAAAAAATATCTAGATGGTATTTCAAATTACTGAATTATAGTATCTAGCGAAGTTAACCTTTTCAATCTATCATACATAAAATATTTTATGAACTGGATATATATAAAAAGCTATAAAATACGAGATTTAATCAAACTTCTCAGCCTCTTTCATCTCATATTTTCATAATAAAATGATTTATCTTTTATAGCGGTGTCAGGAGATTTGTTGATAGAAATTGTAACACATTCAATATACAATAACTTGTAGTGATGAAAAGGAAAATAATTTAGACAAATTTAAAAGAAAAACATAAAATTATTATGAAGAGACGAAGAGCGGCGTTTAACCCCAGTAATATTTCCATTGTTGTGTAGGAGACCCGTCGTGACCGTGGGGAACAGAAGTGTCTTAATGGAGTATCTTAACACTAGGATCCTAGGTTCCACCTACCTACCTGCTATGTGCGGGATACACCATAAAGCTGAAAAAAGAAAACAACTAAATATATGGTACGAAATTATCTTAAATGAATACCTATATATCATCTTATTTGAACTTAGTGTTAGAATTGTACGTCACACTGAGCTCGGGTTTCAACAACTTAAACAGCTTGGCTTAGACAGTTAATGAACTTACTTTACCCTAAAATCAGGCCACAATTTACTTTCTGTAATGTCAGTGTATTTTCGCAATTTCTAGGCCTTGTATATAATTTCATTTATTTTCGTAACTAGTAGTAAATAGATGTATGTGGTTATGGATTCGATACCTACTCGGCAAAATTGTTTATTTTTATTTCCCGCTCTATGAAAAAAAAAATCCGTTGATCCATCCAATACCAAGAATAAACCGAGTTCGGTAGAAAATGGGAAGCTAAACTGTTTTAATAGGAAACGACATGTCTGAACCAGGTTCAGGTAGGTTCCCAGGTCTCCTCTGCCTCCCCTACTATGTGCAGGATACAACGTAAAGCTAGCAAAATAAAAGAAATTAATAATTTCGTATACTTTTAAAGTAATTTAACTTAAAATTTCAATTTTCAAAGTCATAAAGAAGGATACGCTAAGTAATGCTCTCACAACGGCAAAAAAATCTCCATATTTAATATATAAGGGTCATAATCAGAAAAAGTGTACATTTTGTGTCTTTTCTTGTCCCGCTACTTTGAATGCGTTTTAAAAATACAATTTTAAAGATAATTTAAATATTTTGCCATTTAAGATAAATTTACTTATTAACTTAAAGATTTTTGTAATAGTTTAAATGTATTAAGGCTAATAATAGTATTTTTTGTTAGTTGCAAAAAACCTTTCAAAATGCTTCCATACAATTTTTCGTGTCCCATTCATCACTTTACTTTTTAGAAATGGATTTGTTACGAATATTTATGGTTTTATTTGATTTCAGATATATTTATATTACTTTGCTTTATGCATAATATTAAATAGAACTACTTTTATTGATACATTATTTAATAAATAATATATATGAATTAAGTAAATTTGTCCCAAAATATTGTCTTTTTGTTACTCAGGGCTAGTAACGTACAATTAAAATATGAACGCAATTATTTTGAATGGTGTTTAATATTAGTTTTTATTGTGGCACCATTATTCTAAAAGTCAATGCTGTCGTAGCTACAACCAGTAGTGTTCTCGCAGCAGTAGAGGGGTTCAAATGTTTTAGAGTGAATGCGTGAAATTACATCTCAGGGTTATAAACGGCTTTTATTTTGGTAAGTATTCTATAATTTCGTTTTCTTGTTTATGTTATTTGCTTCTTTTTATAAAATCTCAAAAAAGAAATTCAGTGCTTGCACATGCAACACGTGGCTTATAAGCAAATATTTAAAAAGGTTAGAATTTCTCAGACGTTATTCTCAATTTTGTTATATTTCGTTACGTAACGAACCTGAGAAAATATGAAACCTAGTTCATAATTACGTTACCATCGGAAGATATATATATAAAAAAATTGATGGCATATGAAAAAAATAATTACTTATGATAAAATAATGGCATATGATAAAAATAATTACTATAATTACTTTTGATAACGTAAAGTAACTAAAAATAATGTTTTTTTAAGTTTTTTGCCTGTTTGCTTGTTTGTCTAATGTGTTTGTGCACGCTTATCTCAGAAACGGCTTAACCGATTTAGTTAAAAACATTTTTTTATTCTTCCTGAAATTAGTTGTGATTTTGTAATTACTATTTTTTTCTCTGGAGATAGTGAATTAATAAATATGTAGCTCAAGCGGGTGAGGCTTTTATTTAAAAATAAATACATTCTGTACTAGCGTTGTTAAAGATCTAAACAATAAACATGAAATATTATTAAATATTTATTGATAAATATTTTTTTATTTCCAGTAAGCGTCGTGGCTCCTATGTCAAATACTGAAACACATAAAATATATAGAGAACGTCTTAAACAGACCAATCCTATTAAATATGAAGATATGCGGAATAAACACTTACAAAGAATTGAACTTAATTCCAGTGATAACAACTCAAATTTTGATATATTTTAAAGTGGATTTAATTTTATCATTAACTTTGTGATCTTTAGAAATATAAGTTTATTACGTTACGAACTAGCATTATTATGTTGTTAATATTGTCACTTTGTTGTTTTCTTACATTTATAATCTGTTAAATCAACGATTGAATCTTTAAAATTATAATTTGTTTCTCATTAAATAAAAAAAACAATAGTTTTATTCATATAATATTCTTAGTTTGTTGTGTATAATGCCTTATGTCATCAGTTTCGTAACAAACATTATCAGTGTTGTTATTTATCAGTTACGTTACAAATTCGAAAATGTCCACTTTTCTGATTATGACCCATAAGCTCCAGCTATAATTAATATTTATTCTAATATCGTACGTATAACGTAAAGGATACACTGCAAGTAGCAGATAAGAGCTTCAAGAATGAAATGGGAAAAAGCTAATACCTTTTATGATTTATTGAACTTTGATTTGTTATTACAGTATTCCTTTTTTCAATTAATGTTTATTCAATTTGAGGAATATCTAAATATAAATTATTGGTTTAGATTGGTTATGTTAAAAGTAACTTTTACTTCTGCTTTCTCCGATTAAAAGACTATACTAATTACAAGACCTATAAGTTTTTTTTAATTCGAACCAGTAGTTCCTGAGACAACCGTGTGCCACCAAACAAACTCTTCAGATTTCTAATACAAGTAAAGAGGCCGGTTGTGGGTTCGATTCCCATTCGAATAAATAAAATATTTGATGTTTTAATTCGCTTCGCTCTGGTGGTGAGGCAAAACACGGCGTTGAGTTCCGCCATTCAATACCTTTAGAATTCGGCGGTATATAGCGTGAAGCTAAAAAATCACTTTAATTAACAATACATATTTTGAATATGTAAAATTTAAATTTGAACTTTATATTATGAAAATATTCGTATGCTTGAAAGTTTAAGGGTTGGCAAAATTTTGGTGACATTCTGCCTTCAGTGATTAATGACTTCTAGATTAGCTACGTAACCATGTTCCGTGGCGGGGAATATTCTTTATCAATGTAGCAGTCTCTAGAAAGTCTGTAAATAAAATATTGATATAAGATTTAGTTAAAATATGCTACTGGAACATTTATTATTAATATGACAGTTTATAAGGATGCATGTTTGATTAACTTTCACGAAAAGGTTAGTGTACGGATGAAGATGAAACTTTACAGCAATATCGCTACAATTTATGTAAATATATCAATTTTGTAAAACCAACTGGTTGTAGGTTCGATCCACACTCGAGAAGATGAGATATTTATTAAAAATTATTTTTCTATTTCTTCGCTCTGGAGTCGAGGTAAAAGAACTCCAGAATTTGGCGGAAAGTGGGGAACGGCGTGTCTAAACCCTAGCTTCCCTCTGCCTATCCTGCTGTGTACGGAGTACAGCGTGCTTAACGCTATAGATTTAATTTTTTTTATAAGGTTATAAAGGTACTAACAACACTAATTTTTAAAATTTTACCTTAATTTTCTTACTTCTTATTTACGCTGTCAACAGCTCTGTAGGTAACAAGGCAAGAGATAAACAATGATGAATGCTCGACGTCCGTGTGCGACAATGTCATATAAATCATAAACATGATTCAAAGTATAGACCCAAATCTTTTGATACTATTACAACAGTATTTATGACAGCTCGTTTAAATGTAATATATAAATGGTTTGGTTTTTTTTTTCAAGAAAATTTCTGTAAGCAATATTATGCACTAAAAAGATTAAAATTAAAACTGAAATGTTAATATTTTATTTTTTTTATTTGGAATTTTTTATATTACACAGACAAAAATATTCTAATAATCCATTTTTATAGCTTACAAACATGGAATTTTTGTGTTTTTCTTTGATATATTATGGTATGGTGACAGCTTGGCAAGTAGTTAAAGCTAAATTTTCATCAATTAGATGACAACGTATGGCTTAGTGGTCAGAGCGCTTGGAAGGTTTTCAAGAGGAACAGGTTCAAAACCTGCTACTTTTAAAATTGTTATACGTTTTCTAAAAAAGTATTTTTCTTTCCTAAGCGTGATATACCATTTTTAAAAAAGTATAACAAATCGCTTAACATCCCTTAAAAGAAAACATTTTTAATATAATACAACTACGAGATAACTTACAAAATTTATTTATTTTACAAATGATAAAGATTTTCATTTTAGACAGTATTCGGTATTTTCATCCTTCCTGCATAGCTGCATCTAATCTTGAATGATTACGGATGCCATCGAAGCCGACGCTGTAATTTAAAACGTTTATATCTACATAGAATAAAGGATTTTGTGTATTTATTTTATTCTGTGTTTTTTAGTTTATTTTCGTAAGAGCAAAAGAAATACAACGTCTGTAAAATATTTAACTATGTAAATAATACGGTTCATGAGATATATCCTGAGGACAGATAGATAATTCACAGGTGTGCCATTGCATCACGACGACCCTAATATGTTTATGTTAATAATTTTCAAACATTCTCAGGGCAATGCTAGAAACGAAGTGTCCTGACACTGCTCTTTACTGGTAGAGGACAACCTAACATCTAAGGCGGGAAACAACGTGAAACTGCGTGATAGATATTGAAAAAGTAATAAATAGACGCGAAAAAGCAACGGGCGACCACTAGTAAATAAGGATGTTCCCGCAATATATCTCTCGCTATAAGGACATTAATCTAAAAGGAGGCCTTATTTGTCACTATCACAAACATAAATTACCGTTTCAATCCTTTTCGTGCGTCAAAGACAGATTTCTCATATGCAACTTATAAATTACGCTGCTGTTGAATGATCAATGACTATGGGTTTGAATCTAATTTAGGATAATATTTATGTATATTAAATACTGAGGACATTCATGGCGCAAGGGCGACTGTAAAAGGGATATGTTGAGGATTTGATTCTCACTCAAAGGTATGACATCTTTAGTATTTTCATTTCCTTGCTCTGCTAACGAGGCAAAACGCGGCGTTAAATTCCGACACTCAACACGCAAAGCCTCTGAAATTTGGCGGAAAAGGGGAAACGGATGTCTGAACGGGAACGGTGTCTCTAAATGAGTGAGTGAGGAAAGTGGAGAAGAGGATAGATTTATCACTAAAGTCTCTCTCTTGTAAAAAAACTGCTTAAAACTTATGGCCGTTTGTAGCACAGTGACTAAGATTTGGCTACGAACGTGATTTATAATGCAGTAGTTCCGTAGAGAGGCGACTTCGTATGAACGTCGTGTCGCACCTGTCTGCAAATACGATTTATAGTACTGACATATTGTAAAGCTTATTTTAAAAAAAATTATAACACACTAGTTTAAAAATAAACTTTACGTTAAATAGTTAAATTAAAACGTAACGTTCCCTGATTAACGTAAAATAGCTTTACGTTAGGCAGGGAATCTTGGGAACCTATTTCTTAGATATTCTGTTCCTTTCAAGACACTTATCTACTTTATGCCTAATTCTCGAGGCATTGGGTATTGAACGTCGTGGTCATCGTTACGAGAGCGAGGGAAATATAATATTTTATTTTTATGCCACTATATTTATCCTGCGCACTGCAGGGTAGGCAGAGAAAATCTAGTATTAAGACACTCCGTTCTCCATTTTCCGTGAAATCCTGGAGGCAACTCTAAAATTAAACCCACATCCTGTCGCGTTTATGCTCACATTTTATGGCTATGGCTCACATATTATACAATTTTTTTGTAATAGGTTAAAAGCGATAATCTAATAAACGAATAGATACATTACAGAAGCAATTTCGAATGCGAAATTGTAATGACTAGACTGGTTAGACCAAATGGAATTTACTTTTGTAATAAATGAACGAGCTTTGTATGTGGTTTGGAAAGTCACCATCTGTCGCGATGTTGGGGCCGCCAGTCAGAAAGTATTAACATTTTAAATCTAATATTTCTTTTAACTTAAATTTTATTTGCTTATCAACTTATTATTTTGTACTAATGTGCCTTAACCTTCGTCCTTTTATATAACTATCCAATATTTTTTTATATTAATTATCTCACTAAAAAACAAAGTGTCTTAAAAGTGTCTTATATCCCTATGCCTTGTTATGTGCGGGATACAGCGTGAAACGATATTTTTTTTTTTTATAATAATTCTAAAAAATAATTTATTACGTTTCGTTATCCACATCGGTGTAACAGAAACCTCCCCCTATAGTACTATTTGATCCACCCCATGGTATAAAAATAAATTAGGGCAATTCTTTGTGCTACGAATCTTTTGGGTTATCGTATCATGAGGAGAAATTGCCGGTTGCAGGTTAAACGTACGTTATTATGTTGTTACCTGACGTTTACCTTGTGAAACACGCATTTCCTTGTTTAGTTATATTCTAGTATGCAAAATATTTGTTTTATTTAAAAAAAAAGATTATATTATATTATGTCTTTACCAGTATTTATCTTCTTTAGAGACCTGAGTTATGTCTGAAAAAAATATACATTCCGTGGATGTCTTTCAAAGAAAAAAAATATTAACCTAGACTTTTTCTTGGGCTGCACGCTTTGTCTCGTTCTATTTACAGTAAGCAAAGATAATGTAGACTCTTCGTTCTCCGCGTTAAGCCCAAATGCTGGACATTATTAATAGAGAGTCGTAACTCAACGCCGCGTCCAATTTTACTTATAATTTATAAGAAACATGTTCGGATGTTCGGAACTGTAACATACATGTAACAGTCCAATAGCAGTAGCTTTTATAACAACCCTTTTTTATAAGAAAACATAAGTTTTTCATAAATTTATTTGTTTTTTTTTTTCAGTTTCACGCTGTATCCCGCATGCAACAAATTAGACAGAGGGAGTCTAGTTTATAATACCCTCTTTTTTATTCCTAAATCTGGAGGTATTGCCTGTTGAAGGGCGACACCAGAGCCAAGGAATGAAATTTTTTAATATTTAATTTTCACGAGTGGGAATCGAGCCCACAACCTGTCACGGTTACAGTCACACATTTGTGAAGAAATTTACAAAAAGTTACTTTTATTGTAAATTTCTAAACTATATAGTCCATCCTCCCTCAAGGGACGTTCTACGTAAGACATGCGTAGATTAAATCGTAATAGAATTGTTAGAACTCCTATGGCATAGTCTAAAAGCATTATTTTATATTTTACAGGGTTTATGACGTCATAATAGTGGATTTACGGACGCTATAAGACTTTTACGGCCGTCATACCATTAAATTGGATGATGGACGACAAAAGTTTTGGATATTATATTTTTACTTAAAAATATTTTTCATTACCTTTATACTAATGGTGTAAAATTATTATTATTATTATAAAGATAATACGGTTTTCGTATTTTGTAGATATACTAAAAACTCCATTATAAAATAGTTAAATATTAAATTATATATTAAACTTTGACAACATTAATAAATAAAATGAGGGTAGAACTGCAAATGTTGATTGGTTTGAACTAAAAGTGAAGGCAAGTCGTCATCTCACGTAGATAATAACTAGTATATTTATGAATAATATTAAATGTGACGCAGTGGGAACGAATCTGATTGTAAACGTGACGATTGTTGGCTTTGATCTTACTCAGATCATTATTATATTTAAATTATTATGATTTCCCCACTGTAGTGTTCTTCCACTCAACACTTGTAACGCAAATTTAGGTGGAAAATAAAGAACGGAGTATCTGAGCCTGATATAGCGTGAAATTGAAAAAAATCTGAAAATGAATTATTGTTTATTTATATTTTCATTTTTTCGTTCTGGCAACAAAGCAAAAGCCCGGCGTTGAGATCCACCACTCAACACGCAATGCCTCGAAGTAATTCAGCAGAAAGTGGGGAACGGAGTGTCTTTACACGAGGTTCCTTCTGTCTTTATGCGGGATACAGGTGAAACTGGTTTATTTAGAAAAAAAATATTTCATCAAATGTATTTTGTGTAATCTTTCTCCTTCCCCTTACACTGGTGTTTTCGTATAATAGTATAAAACATTTTATAACGCATGCAAAGTGTAAAAGCTTTTAAAAGTTCATCCCTTAAGGGAGTTAAATTAGCAAAGTTTAAGTAAGAAAATATAATGCCTCTATTAACTTAAAACCACTTGAAAGTAATTTAGGAAGTTTCTACATATGACAAGTAGATAGAGAATATGATAAATGGGTAATTTAGAATTTTTTTTCTTCTAATTCTTTTTTTTTTTTTATTTTATATAAATT
>HE670502.1:166681-178506 GCA_000313835.2 Heliconius melpomene melpomene | reverse complement strand
TATATATATATTTCTTCAAATAGTTTGACTCAGCTAACGCGTATTTAGATAACTAAAATTATTATGGTTCTTTGGTTCTTTTAGGAAATGCAGTGAGTAAACCCCAAAACAGCACATCTCGTTTTTGAATTCCGTCATGTTAGAACTAGAGACTGCGACGGCGGCACTCAACGCCTCATATAAAGAGTAAATTTCGTTGTGGATGATATTTTTATTATAACAATTTAATAAATAATTAATTGTCTACTGATCAGATTAAAATAAACACAATATAACTGTAATATATTTTTGTTGTTTAACAATATCAGTATATTATAATAATCCATTTAGCGTCTGTTGACCACATCGGTGAATTTGACAGGAACATCTACTTGTTAAATGTGGTTTCCATACACCTGTATGTGTTAAACCACTAACCATACATGTATATCAAATATAATATTCAAAACATCAATATTTTGTGTTTTCTAGTTGTTCTTTTAACTATTTAATTAATTATAATTAATAACTACGCGTTTACCTTGTGATATGAAAGTCCTTGAATTTAATAACAATACTTGTTCAATTTTCAGATTTCTAAGCCTTCATACAGACGAGGCCACATTTCACTCACAAACAGAGACGTTGTGACGTTTAATTGGCTTAATTGTAATTAACCTATTAATTTCTCATTTAAAGTTAAAATTAATTGTTGTAATACACACAGATAGTAGTTTCGTTGTTCTATTAAATGTAAACAAAACGTATTATTGTTTACGATGCAAAACTAATTAACAAAATATTTAATTCGATGTAATAGTATTATTAAAAAATATGTATGGCCATATTCGTTATATAAAAGAAGCGAAACTCAAATCTTATTTATAACTTATTTATAAACTCTAAATAACTTATTTATAGCCAAATAAAAACTTTCTCAATTCGAACCAGAAGTTCCTGATATTAGCGCGCTAAAATAAACCAACTTCTCTCGGCTCCATGTCTTATGTATTCGCGTCTCTATCTTCTCATCCTCTTTAAACAGACTTATGCTGCTTTAGATATACCTAAAGCCCCAGATCACTCAATGAACTTTTTAAACCACCATGTTAAATAATATAACATTAATACAATCTTAAAAATGAAAAGCGAAAATGTATTTTTTATTCTGCTGTTTTTAAACTTACATTTCACGTAAATTGCTTACTCGTATAGCTTTGAATAGAGAATTATGTATAGAAATGTTTCTTTTCAACAAAATGCGATTTGGCTGACCCTGGTGTTAAGATCAATTAAAAGAATTAAACTCTTTTCTGGCCTTGCACTAGTGTTAAAGCATACAGCTAGCTGCAATATAAAAGTACGTTGAGTATGTTTATTCTGTTGTTTTAAGTATGTTTCGAAAATTGGGCGGTAGGAGGGAAATGGAATATTTTAAAACTAGGTTCCCTCTGTCCATTCTGCTATAAGCGGGATACAGCACATGCACTGGACTGGTTATTTCAATATTGCAATTATAATATGAAAAGAATCAAGGTAGTGTTGATACTTCAAGATCCTTAAGCCCTAAGCCTTACTTTTACACAGACTGACTGACTGATTGGCTTTTCCTGTCGCGTTTATAGTCACTCGTTTGTGCCCCTATGCCCCGACAAACCCCATTATTTTAATTCAAAATCAAAATAACTCTTCACTCAATTAGACTTTTACAATATGGCATGCAATGGCAACAAAATTTATCAGTTGTTATTTTAATCTATATCTATCTATATATATATAAAATCGAAAGGTCACTCACTCATCACGAAATTTCGAAAACTACATGTGCTAGGAATCTGAAATTTTGCATAGGAGTTATTTATAGGACGTAGGTGCTCGCTAAGACGGGAATTTGCAATATTCGACTTCTAAGGGGTTGTTTTTGGGGTTGAAAGTTGTATGAAACTTCGTTACTACAAATGCTAGGAGTCTCAAATTTTGCATAGACGTCACTAGGACGTAGTCATGGAGACAAAATTTAATAATAACATAGTTCACGCGGGTGAAACCGCGAGCGGGCCGCTAGTCTTTTATAAGTATATTAGTAGCTGATGTGCATGATAATAAAATTATCTTATTCTCATACAAATTAATTTATATAATAACTACTGCAGTATGGACAGATATGACATTTAAAGATTGCCAAATTCAAATATATTTGCTCAAAATTGTGAATATTTGAGATATGTGTTGTTTAATAGTCGGTCGTCGTGGCTCAGTGGGAGAATGATCGATTGACTTTCAGCGTGATGGTTGTGAGTTCGACAATCACTCAAGGGCGTACCCCTTTTTTGACAAATTATCACGAATATAGATAGATTCAATAAAACATGAATGGGTATGACATAAATTTTATTTCACATTAATATATACATATAAGTAAAATAGAATATTTTCAAGGCGTAGCAACATCAAACATTAAATTAATAAACATGATTATTATAACATTATAATATATAATATGTAAATGACTAGAACACAGTACAAATAAGACGAAAATGAAAGCGATGGCAGTGCTTTGTTAATTCGCCTTGAATAAAATTAAATATATCTAAACAATTCAAATATTCGGTAAAATTTTAATGCGTTAATAGAAATACAAATAAAAAATCAATTATTATTCAATTAATTGATTAAGACTAGATATGGCTACGAGATATGCTACAAAGAAAGTTTATAGATAAAAGGATAACATTCATTCTAAGAAAGAGAAATTCTAAATATTGAGTTTAGTATGGATTCAGAATTGAAATAGATCGATTCTAACAAGGAGACTAATCTGAACACACACGCAAAATTAGATTTACATCAAAACGGGCCTATCACATGCTTTTTTTCGTCAAAATGAGTCCCTCAAACAGATGTAATTTATGGTAAACCTCCCCAAAATTTTAATGGAGACATAATAACTGTAGATTTTCGACTTATTTAAGATTAATTATAAATAAATAATTTTTTTAGCCCATTGCTCATCTCATTAAGACGAAAACACTCAGTGATAAGAGCATCTTACGAAATAATCGTAGCGATGTCGTAGGCCCCAAGCCAAAACGGTTGTAATGACTAAAGGGAATGTTTTCAACCCGAATGGGCTAAAGTTGCTAATTTGAAACATTTAGAAACTAGTTCTTCCAAATATGAAATTTCCAGGTGCGTTTGGATCTTCAGTGGAGAAGTACTCTTTCCACAGCTCCTGGAACTCCTCCCAAGAGACGCTCGCCTTGCCCTGTAGAAAAATTTTCTTTGTTAAACAATATGTACAAATACCTTGATAGAGGTAGGCAGAGAGTCGCCGAATTCTGGAGGCATTGCGTGTGTGGCAAGTGGCAGAACTCAACGCCGACACCAGAGTGAAAAAATCACAATTTGTATAATAGTTATAAGTTATTATTATTATTATGAAATATCAAATTTAAGAAAAGTTAAAACAGAAAGTGAGTAAAAAATTAAAAAAACTACTCAATACATAATATACCTTGGCCATCTTGCTAAAAGCCAGCTTACACTCTTGTGGGTCAATTCCATAGGACGAGCACACAGTAGTGAACTCATCACAATCGATGGTCCCATCAGCACTGGCATCTTCCAGCTGGAACATGAACTGGCAGTACAGCTGTTGCCACTTCAGAGCCGCAGAAGGATTCTGAGCATAATCATTCCACATGGAGACCCATTCTTCTACGGATACCTGTGAATAATATTCAATTTAATATCTTGTGAAGAAATCGACGTAAGACGTGATTGAATGAACTTTATGGATATAGGTTGAAATTCCACTTGGAGTCACATTTATAATTCTTCCATCTTTCCTCATTCTCATTGAATAGGTCAGATAAAATGTATCTTTAGGAATAGTTTGTGATCCGAGACATATCAGATCACAAAAATATTCCTAGATAGGCAGTGAGTAAAGACCAGAGTGACGTATTACCAAATTCTATCAGAAAGGCAAGAAAAAACAGTGTATAGCAGACAAAATACTATTATTTCATAATTATAATGGATTTTTTATTTATTTAATGAGGACTCTGAATGAGGAAAACCAAAAACAAGTAATATTAAGTACAAAGTAGAAACTAACTGCATTCACTATCCGTCTATCCCCATATTATTACACTGTTCCTTTTGACATACTAATAGCTCATTAAAATTCATGAGATTGCCAAAATGAAAGGGATTGAATAAACTGGTCCACTTTTATCTACTATCGATATTGAATCGTGTTATACAGAAACCGAAACCATAAACATACTCTATGGTATAGATGGTTGTAAAATAAAGGGGTATTCATAAAAATGCTAATACTTCCCCAGAGCGAAGGCATTAAAACGTCAGCTTTATAAAGGTTGGGTTACACATGATGGATAAATATGGGGAAAAGGAAACAAGGGTTATATTGGACGATATTAATTCCGTCACGGTAAGAATGGGACGATAAATTTTTGCTGTTACAAATTTAAAATTTTATTAAAAGTTTGATTAAATATTAGTGGAGGAAATTTTTTGATATTATCATTTCTAATATGATTCTTTTACAAATTCTAAGATAGAATTATTGAATTGTTTTTATACTTTTATACGTAAAGATTTGAGTTCCAAAATTATGTAACTACGAAATAATTTGAACATTTACACCGTATTGTATCACGTAAGTCTTCAATAGACTAAAAGCGCATGTTAAATCGGGGGATAGAGTATCTTAACACTGGGTTCCCTCTGCTCTGCTATACGGAAAAAGCGTGAAACTGTTTTTTTTTTTTAAAATGATTTCATAAGCCTCCAAAACTATTCAACCCCTCAGATCAAGATACCAATAAAATGTTTGTTTTTTCTGCAATTTGTATTCGAAATACCCTCGCCGGGGCCATTGTCGTTACAAAAACAATGATAGTCCATGAGATAAAGTGATATTTGTTCGTAAAATGTCAAGCAGCGTTATTTTTATTGGGGAAATTTCGCCTTAACGGACTTTTACTTAATGTTAAGAATTTTTCTTAGGAAGTAATTTAAGAAATTGTTATTTTAGAGGTCGAATTCATAATTTGCTTACTTGCGTACCTACTTCTATAATCTTATAATAAATATTATTAAAATAAACTACTCGACTTTAGACTCATTTAACTCAAAGGATTGAAAAGATTACATAAAACCTATACTAGTTGGTGTAAAAAAAGCATTTTTGTTGTTTTTTTCCTTTATCTTTAATCTATATATGTATCTAATATATATCCAGTAACAACAGAAATCAGTTATCTCACGTTCCACCGCAACGTTTATTCCATACGTGTAAGCTTAAGACGCTTAATCCTATTAAACAACTTTGTATGAGAATTAAGCACGTAGCAACAACAGATATTCTCTTTGAAAGCTTTTATTAGCTTTAGATGATGTATTGAAGTCTTATAGAGGGTTTTACTACAGTCTTTATTACCACCAAGTACAGTAATATTAAAAAAAAATAGCTTTACGGTTTTTCCTATAACAAGGTAGCCAGTGGGAACTTAGTGACGAGACACTCCGTTTCGTCACCTTCAATCCCTGTAAAAATATATCTTGAAACAATCAATACCTGTCCATCCTTGTTAGAATCAGCCCTCTTCCTCAGTCCCTCCCAAATCTTGATCATCACTTCGTGAGTCTCTGTGTTTTTCGTATCTCCCGGCTTCCATCCGCGAAGATGGCAGATTTTCTAGATATTAGTAGAAATGTAATATTAATATTACGATTATAAAGATATTTTTATAAATAAAATGTTATATTAATAATAATAAGTAGAGGGAATCCTCCACTTCCCAAATAGAAACTGGCGAAATTCGACGGCGCGTGTGTAGGTATTGTTACAAAATGAAGAAATGAAAATAATTAATTCTCCAAAGTGAAGAATTTGTGAAAAAATGTTTTGTTTTATCAAAATTATCCAAAAGATAACAAGAAAGAGATTCATCACTAAATTCTTCAACTTCAATAAGATTGCAGTAATGCAGGACGAAGAAAATAAATAAAAATCCATTTAATATAATGAAATAGATTGTAGAATATTACAATAGAGCTACTCAAGTCATTGGAATTCCTTGAATGTAGTAAAGTGAGCGCCCAGTCTTCTACAACTTAAAAACTAATTTGCCTGGACAGCGCCGTGTCACATACCTTCAAAGAAACGCCTTTAGAATTTTTAAATTAACTAGAAAGAAAATTACCTTTTTAAATGTTGATTTGGAATGTAAAGTAATGAATTGACTTTGTTTGTATTATGCTATTTGCAACAGTTGTGACTAAAAAAACAAAGTGGCAATACAAAAATTACTTCTAAATTAATAAGTATAACATGACTATGTATGTGATCTAAAATGCTGTTGAATTTTAAATCTTATTATTTTGTATGTGAGCTTCTCTAAGCAAAACTCGTCATAAATAATTAGAAAATGGTTTCACGCTTTTCCCCGCAAAACAGGATAGGTAGAGAGTACCTAGCGTTAACATATTTGGTTCGATAATTTTACTTCAAGTAGCTTGAGTAAAATTTTCGAGTGGGACTCGAACTCACAACTATCGCGTTTACATTCGGACGCTATTCCACTACGTCACAAATGCTCAATGTTATAAATAAAACATAGTAAAAATGTATTCACCTCGATAGCTAACTCGAAATCTTTCCTTTCAATGGTTCCGCTCTGGTTCACATCTGTAAAGAAAAAAAAATGAAAATAAAAACTATCCTTTACCTAGATGGTAAAGGTAATATTAAAAACTTTAAGCTTTAAAGCGCTATATAGCGCCGTATAAAATGTTTTTATTCTAAATCTTAATAGTCGAATATCGTATAGATGGAGGTATTAGGGGTATTATTATTGGGCATATTTAGGGTTAAAGAATTTTATTATTTAACACTAGACAAAGACGTATGACGTTAACAAATTAATTTAATTTATTGACTTTGATTATTTATTTAGTTGCCCTAATAAAAAGTCAAAGATATTAAATATACTCGTATTTCTCGCTTGTATACATTCTTAAAGAACATCAAACACCTAAAATTTATACCCTAACATAAAACAACAAAGAAACAACAAAAGAAAAATAAATAAAGTAAACACATTACCAAAGAAAACGTTGAAGACGTACAGCAGCTTCTTCCTCCTGAACGTTGAGACGGACATTTTTTATTTTATCTGGAACAAGGCGTAAGATAATTAGAACAATTTGTAATTTTAAAGACATTTTCTTTATTACGTAAAAACGTTTTTACGCATTCTTAACTTGGCTCCTTTTATTTCTAATGGAATCCTATTAGATTTGGTGGACCGTTTTCAGTTGTGAGTTGTTAACAAATTTCTTTTCCAATTAAGTTTTCTTTTGTGCTTGTATTTATTTATATAAATGTTGGGTTATTTACGTGAGAATATTACACAGTATAAACGCTACTGTGCCTTTAATTTAATTTTTGTATGTGTAACTCTAATTACTCCTTATGGAGAAATAGAATAATATATTCTTAGCTAGTAATTAATTTCCAAAAATTTATATTTCGAGCCGTTGTCGACGACGGCTGTGGGATCGATCTTCACTCGGGGAATGAGTTATTTTCGTTTATATCTCGGATAATAAGACAAAGCACTGCTTTTAATTGCGCCACAGAGTAGGAAATATCTCGAAAAATGGGTAGGGAGTGGGAAAAATGATCGTTGCTCCTGATCACTCGGCACGAGAGTTGAGTTGAAGTTTGAGTTCCACTACCCAACATGCGATGCCTTCAGAATTCGGTGGAAAGTGGGGAAAAGAAATATTTCAATGGAAACGGAGTGTCTTATCACTAGGTCCCCAGGTTCACTCTACAATATGCAAGGTACAGTGTGAACCTAAAGAAAATAATCAAGTTTACTAATTTAAAAATATATACAAATTGTAATAAGCGTCGAGTAACTCGACACGTTCTTCAAATTATGAAATTAACTAAAGTCGGGACAAGTAACGGAATTCTAATTACTATTATCATATAATTTGGTTAGAGTTGAAAAGTTGGAGGTACAAATGACGAGGCGAGGCGTGGGGGTGAGAATCGAATTATAACAGAATTAGACCTCAAGTTAATTGGCCTTCTTAAGAATTAAAACAGTTCTTCTTTTGATGCCTAAAATTTTGTCATTAAATTATTTGATTTAAAATGTATGTGTGGGTGTGTGTGTTAATGTAATGTGTGTGTGACTGTAAAAGCGACTGACTATGGGATCCATCCCCGCTCGGGGAAAGTTATAAAAAAAAAATATGGCGCAGTCTCGCAAGCATTATAGATTGGGGGTTAAATTTCCACTCGAAGAAATGAATTAATTCATATTTTCATTTCATAATTTCACGCCTTCATAATTCAACAGAAAGTCTGTTTCCCATTAGTGTCTTAACGGGAACCACATATCTAGTTGGTCCAAGCAATCCCCCACATATCTTGCGAGGCACTGCATCTGCGGGGTACAACGTTGACAAGAATAAATGTAAAAGTGTCCTAATGGGAACGGAGTATCTTAATAATAAGTCCCAAGGTTCCCTCTGAGTACCTGGTATATGTGGGATACATATAATATAGATATGTTTATTAAAATTAAATTATTCCTTTATAATTATAAAGCTTTACAATAAACTTTAGTGAATGGATAATTAAATTAAGTTGCTAATATCGAAGCTAAGAAGCGAATTTTAATTAAAATTATAAAAAAAAATACAGTTTCACGGAACACAAACGAGATACTATCTTTTGTGCTTCTTTCTTTTGTCAAAAACTCATTATTGACTTTAAACAGTATACGAGTATAGTAACATCTATTGTTTAAGTTCACAATATATATTAGATTAGAAAAGCTATTAAGCAATTTATTTTTTGGACTTCTAGTTGACTCTTGGACTCCAGGACTTCTAGTTGACTCTTGTTTTTTCATGACTTTACCATAGTATAGTTTCAAGACAAAGGTTGAGTTCCGCAACTCAATACGTATATCTCGTAAATTCGGCGTAAAATGGTCAACCTACCAAAATTCTATATTCCGGTATTCTTAGAACCGGGGATGTGTGCGGGATATATGCGTGATACAGCGTGTAAATAATAATATAACACGATTAATACAGTGTAAGCGTGATCCATATACCTAAACCGATAGCAATTTACGACAGCTTTTGTGATTAGGAACACCTGACATCGCCGAGCTTTCGAAGCTTTTAGGCTTATAGTTAACTATAGAAGCTAATAGGACAGTATCGAATGATCGGTTGTAGGAAACTCAGTTATGTAATGAAATCTTATGTAATATTTGGTATTTTATACTTTTGTTTTCGTAGCTGTAAATTTTCTTAATGTTTTACTGAAAACACAAAAAATATCTACACCTATTATTTAAAAAAGGAGGAGATTACAGGTCTTAATTTAATTTTCCAGAAGGAAATTAACTTACAATATTTTCCAACAGACCGTTCCTTTGAAGAATCTCATTTCGTTCACAAATAAGACCTAATGAGATGGTTTATCCGTCTGTGATGGTTCGTCTTTAGGGTAAGCATTTGATTAAGTTTTATTTTACTTCGCATGCCTCAAGACTCTTTGTATGGTGAAACTTTGTTGAACTTACCTAAACTTACGTTATAGAGAAAATAAATAAATCAGCTTCACGCTGTATATCACATACAGCAGGGTAAGCAGAGGGAACCTAGTGTTAAAACACTCCGTTTTCCATTTTTCGCCGAATAAAGTGTTATTAGAATGAGCGAAATGAAAATAATTTTCTTTCGTATATAATTTACGAGATTTTTTCGTATTCTAATGACTTTTTTTTCTATCAAGCCCAAACAAAATATGAATGTAGACTATTCCTAAGTAGTAATAGTAAGTAGTGGTACCAATTCAACCCCAACGAGGTTCCGCCATTCCACCATTCAACAAGTTACAATTACGATCTCCACTAAATCCTTTATTTCCTTGCGTGATGCTGAAGATAAAAGATATCTATGTATAAAAAGACGCTAATATAAAAGGAAAGATATTCCCTCTTGATATGGACCATAAAACCTAACGATAACATGAGCTACGAGAATGATTTGAATTGAATCTTACTTTATAATCTTTAACTTTTATAACAAATTTTCCGTTTATATCTTAAAATATTAAACGCTATAGAACATTTTGTTTCACACGACGGATGTGAGTTATAATATATTTTCATTTTCCTGCTCTAGTATCACAACACGCGGCGTTGAGTTACGATGCTTGACGTCCAATGTCTGGAAGATCAGTTGATGAGTGACAGAATAAAAGGGATTTTCCAACGAGATAAAACAAGATGTTCGAATTTATACGATAAGGTCTACGCCAACAAAGTTGTAGGACAAAACTAGTATACTATAGTTATTTTTTAAACAAATCCATTTTCTTTGTTTATGTAACGTAAGGTTCCTTTAAAATAACATTATCTGTGTAACCTTTTTCAATCGTATCCACTCCCGACAAAAGGGCTGACTTTTCACGTCCTCGGAAATGGATATTTGGTTTAGAAAAAAAAAGAAAAGTCATCTTCTAAACGTCTCCTGAATTTGCATGATAGAAGATATTTTGAATACTTTTAAAAAAATAGAAAGAAAATCTTTACTTTTATTTTATTTTTTTGCAAAGGGAAGTCAATGTTAAGACACTCCGTTCCCCATTTTCTGCCTTGTTCCCTGTTTAGTGGCTCAACTCGACATCGGTGGTCGTGTAGTGATGTTATAGTTGCAAAACGTCTGTCTGTAAACACGACAGTTGGGGGTTCGATTCCCATTTGGGGAAATTAATTACTCACTCTGGTAACAAAATTGTTTTATCTTTTTACTAGAGCGAGAAACTTATTACCGGCGTTGAATTCTTCCATTTAAAACGCAATTCCTCGAAAAGTTGGACAGTGCTGTCTTACATACGTCTTAACTAAATCCCCAAAGAAAAAGTATAATATACCTACTAAGATCTCGTGATCTTAGTTCGGTTCGTACCTATGTTCGTTCGACCCAATCCCTCCAATTCGACCCAGTCCGACCGCAAAGGTCCATAGAACACGACCCGTATTTACATACAGAATGTGTCCCTCTTAATTATAGTTAGTGTACCATTCAACAAAGGAGTTAGGTTGTTATGTAGATTTAGTGCATGAAACTTGTTGGTATCCTTTAATATGTTGAAACTAATGTTGGAATAATTATGTAGAGTAAATAACGAGACAATGGAGAAACTAATTTCTAACAATCTGTCATATTTTATGTTGGAAATGGTTGTTATTTTGATACTAGCTCGCCATGCGGATTCTCACGTTTGGTGATATGGAAATATTAGAAATTTGTACATAACGCTTTTGAAAGTTCTTAAGTAACTGCGCTCCTAGCATGTTTTTTTTTAATTTTAGGAGGAGGGAACTTCCGTCCCTAACGTTCTGCCTTAATATGCAATATCTACAATTTCTAATGCGAAAAATTTATATTTTTATACTAGGTTATACCTGCCCTACTGTAAAATACATCATGAAATAGAAATAAAATGTCAAAAATTAATAAAAGATATAACTAAAGTAATTTACAAAAACACTAAGAAACGCACACACAATTGCACATAATATACTCATATGGTACATATTACTTGTACCCGCAACTTCGTGTACATAGACTACAAAAGGTAAAACACCATTTTGCCCTCTTTCAGCCCCCCCATTCTCCCCAAGGACATATTACGTACATGGCAAGTTTTAGTTTCAGTTGTGTGTCTGTCTGTCACTCAGTAATGAAAGAGTTTCGTATATAAATATATA
>HE670502.1:138712-166581 GCA_000313835.2 Heliconius melpomene melpomene | reverse complement strand
TTATATAATATATATATATATATATATATATATATATATATATATACTCGTATTTAGAGTAAGATTAGGAAAAGACTAGTTATTAAATAAGTGTTCCTCTATAAATTTCGTTGTTAAAATAATAATGATATATATTTTTCTCATATAATATAGAAGTATAAGATACAATCAGAGAAATATTAAAGCTGTATGTTTTTTTTTAAATGTGGTATTGGACTATCTGTAAAATTCCGATTAAAATTTAACCTTACACATAGTTTTTGACTTTAAAAAAATTTACTTTCACAGAATTTATCACATAAATTTTCTGGAGTAAATAGAAAACCGTAAAACTATTTAATACGTTATTTTCCTATATTTATATGAAATTCTAATTCATTCGTTTCTTCCTCAAATTTTTCTTTAAAATTGTAAATAAAATATTCTTCTCATATATTTAACAAGCCTTCCTACATAAACTGTTCGTCTAATCACAATCTTAGAAGAGATGGATCGTAGATCTTCCTTAATTTCGTCGTTTAAGCTCGGATCATAAAATAAGACAGCCCGTAGTGACCGATAAAGCGAGTGGAAATTACGTTTCGCAATGCTCTGGAGAACTGCGATACCATACCAAAAACTGAAGTCGTCGTGCCGTAGTAAGTGAGCTACGGTTATGGGTTCGATGTCTAATTTAGGGAAATATTACGTATAATATTTTCACTACCCCAATATGGAACCATCCGTCATTTAACAAGTATGGAAATAGGGTGGAAAATATTACGAAATGCTTTATATTTATTTCTATGTTTTCTCCGCTTACATTACTGTACAAAATAGGTAGGCTGTTTGTCTGTCAACTAGACTTATTGCTTTTCTACAGCTAGCGTCGCTTCGCGAAAATAATTAAATAAGAAAACATCCGTGTTCAAATGAAATATTTTTTTTTAATTTTTCTCCAAACATTTTTTCAGGCTTAAATATTATTAGTTTCCAAATAAATACAAACATTACCCTATCAAAAAATTAAATGCGTGGCTTTGATTATAAAAATATTTTCGTTTTTGATTTCCAACAACGATAACAAGAACTAAGCAAAAAAATAAGCCTATACAATTTTCAATGAAGCATTCTTCGCATGTTACATGCAAGAGCTCGACGCACGCATGTACCCACTCCACAGTCGATGAGCTGTCAGACTTTTCCTTTGTAAAAACCACTATGATTGAGATTTGAATACAGTTGAATAATACATGAAGTGCCAACTGGGGATCAAACTTCATTTTGTATATAAATAAGAAGAAACGCCACGTTTTTATTGTGCTGTAGAGAAATGATTTTCTTAAAAGTAGGTTGCCTGTGCCTACCTTCTTATGTGCGGGATAGAGCGTGAAGCTGGATTTTTATTTTATCGTGTTATTAGTTTGTTAAAAGCCGAAGCAACCTGCTTTCTGTGAAAAGGCATGAAGTGGATTCCTGATTTCATTTTCAAAAACATCTACAAGAAAATATAGCAATCTTATTTTCCAGATCATTTAGTATATTGGATCTAATCTTATCTAGCTATGGACCAGTTCAGAATAGTACTAGCCTCTAACGACGTAGATTGGCAATCGGAACTAACTGGTCTAAAATACTCTCGTAAACCCAAAGGCGATACGAAGTATCCGAAATTTCGTATTTCTTAAAATTATACTCTGAAATAACTATCCTATCCTATATACCTGTCCTATATACTATAATATGTATTTATCAAAATATTGGGGCGTAAATATTGGGGACACGGCACTTCGTTGATAACACGTTCTGGGTTCGATTTCCACTCTGTTAATTCTCTGGTAATTTTCATTTTCTCCAAGTTCAACCGTTCAACTTAACCAGACTTCTCAATGTCTTAAAAATTAGACAATGTGGCGAACGGAGTGTTTTAGCACTAGGTTTGGCGTGCCTACCCAGCTATCTATGGGATACAACGTGAAGTTACAAAAAAAACTAAATATCTGTTATATATTATCATAACTCAAAACAAATATTATACACCGAGTGCAAATCAAGCGAAATCATGAATTTCAAATGAATATAATTCCACAACAATCCTAATGGAGGGAACGTACGCTTTCGCGATGAATTAATTCAGGCAAACACCAAATACGGATTTGAAAAATAAATATACATAAAAAGTTATAATGCCTCGGGATTGGATGAAGGTTAAATTATATTACGTATATATTCAAAAATTAAATAAGCGATGCAGGTGTAATTTACGAGGCGAGGTCCTATGTATTTTTGTGAAGACGGGTGAAGCCACGGTCGGAACACTAGTTATTATATATGACATACTTTCTTCTTTGCTTTCTACATCAATTCGAGACACCACATGCTGACCGGTAGAAGTGAACGCCGCATTTTGTTTTATCAAAGCGGGAAAATGAAAATATTTAATTGGCAAGAGTGGGAATCGAATCTACAGCCTTTGGGGCTTACGTGAAAATGGATATCCGGCAATCATCCAAATTTAAGCCAAGTTTTATTGTATTCATGAATATATTCATAATAATTAATATTTCAAAATATGAAAAGAAAATTCTGTAAATTACGTTCTGTTTTACACTGATAACGTGAAAAACCCAAAATAGGGTGGAGTACCCTAACAAAAGTACTGAACTAATTAATAAGATAAAAAGGGCGTTAGTTATAAATACGGTATAAGGGTGCTTTAATAAAGGCAATAAATATTTTAGATATGAATTATAGGGTCTAATTAATGTGTCGCAACCCTTTGGGCGTCCTCATCAATTTCCATGCCACAAATATTACGATTCACTTTGAAAATTAGAGGTGATTTATGATTATTAATAACCTATAGTTATAGTACATGGGATCAGCAAGTTTCTCTCTCTCTCTCTCCATAATAAATGCAGAAAGAAAGCACAGCGACGAGACTTCTCTTCCCAAAGAGGCGGAACTTAACGCCCCGCTTTGTCCTCTTGCCAGAACAAAGAAATAAAATTTCCCATTTCTGCATCGAGGCATTCTGTGCAGCTTCATCAGGATGGTCTCACAATAGCCAGAAAAAATATATAAAGCTGAAAAATTCGAACTGAAATTGAACAATTCCCAGGGCAACTTTCTCGAGACTTCAGAATCTCTTGAAAATAATGAAATAAGTAACATACAGTGTAAAACTGTTTACAACTTCTTAGAGATAAAGTCGCTCGCGGCACGTCTGACTAACACTCTGCCTTAAAGCTTCGGATTTAAATACTTATACGATATATATTATATTATTTTATACGTAGGTGTGGTTTCTAATTCCTAGCATATATAATCTTTAAATATAGTGAAATTTGATAGTTATATACAAAAGTACAATGTAATTATTTGTTGTTTATTCAATATGTTCTATGTTCTATAATTTGTTCTCGAATGCTTCTTGGTTTATTATTTTATAAACACTTTTTTGTCTCAGAAGTGTTTAAAAATAATAAGCCACTTTTAATAACGATATTTTGTTTTTCATAATATAAAAAAGATGTAAAATAAAAAACGTGAAAGTATTTTCAGGTAAAGGATTAATTAGGTTAAAACTGTAATAAACGAAAGCTTGCAACAGATAAAAAAGATAACACCAGATATAAAAAGCACACAAGTGCTGGCACACGGCAGCTGGTACTCGAAAAATGTTAAAAATCACTACCGCGTATACTAAAGTTAATTAATGTTTTTAACAATGTTATTTATATAATACTAGTTTTTCATGCGGCTTCGCCTGCATAGTAAAGTAATTTCGCTGATATCCTTTCTCGATAAGGGGACTACTCAACGTAAATAATATTTTTTTAATTTGAGTCCCTAAATAGTTCCTGGGGTCAGTATGCTTAACCAAACAAACGGTACCATAAGAGCTTTATAAAATTAGTCCCGTATTTATAAACTCTAAGACTGATCTTAAGGTCGATCTTGAGATGAAGATTTCATTCATAGATTATGATCGATCATTTAAATAGTTCAAAGTAAGAAAAAAAAATCATCGACATCAAAACGATTATAAAAATTCCACTGCGCCATATTGGTGTTAGAAGTGCAAAAATATTCTAAGAATAGATTTATTATGCAATATTCTTTGACTATGAAGTATTGGGGACGTATATGAGGAACGTGACAGGAATGTCATTGTGACATACTAATAATGTACATGTCAGTCTCGCTAACTTAGAATTATTTCTACTTATAGTTCAATCGTTTTTATAAGCTTTTATTACTTTGCCGTATTGGTTAGTGTTTGTGAAATCTTGGAAACTCAATTTGATACATTTTCCAGAATCCCTAACCCCCCACAAAAATTTGGATTACGATTTTAGATCTAATGAATGAAGTCAATATTGTTATTAACATATTACAGCCACAATAAAATTGGGGATTTCAAACCAACATAATATGGGTGTCACATAAAAGGGCTAAGTTTGTAAAATACAATAGTATATGAAATGAATAAACGTTTGTTTTTAAGATAAGAACTCTTTAATGTAAAAAAAACCCTTTTAAAGTAAAAAGGACGTTCTGGTGTCCATCACTCAACACGCAATGCCTTCAGAATTCGGCGGAAAGTGGGGAACGGAATGTCTTAACACTAGGTTCCCTCTGCCTACCCAGCTGTGTGCGGGATACAGCGTGATTTGATTTTAATAATCAAATTCGTTTTATCACTTATACTTTATAGATCACATTACCTTATCACGCTTGTTAAATCGTTGCAGAATGATAGAGTCATAAATAAATTATGGTTACCATAAAATTAAATTGACTGATCGCAGCTCATGTTTCCGAATTTAAAATATATATAGGGGGATTTTTTATTATACTTAAATATTAAAAAATATTTGATAATAAATTTAAAGACGTAGTGTCCCCAGAATTCGGCGGAAAATGAGAAACGGAATGTTTTAACACTAGGTTTTTTATGCCTATCTTGCTGTTTGCGGGATACAGCGTGAAGCTGATTAAATAATTATATTTTTGTTGAAAAGCATTGAAGGTTTTTTTTTACATTAGCCATATAGAATATATTTATTTGGCTACTTTCTATTAAACCACAATATCACAGATACTATGAGATCACTAAATCATTTTTTTACATAATATCTTTTAAATTATTACATATAAATTATACTACCGATAAAACCGCTTTCAACCAAAACACAATAGAAATTTAGCAGTATCACCGAAGTTATGGGGTATGCCCTAGCCCTTTGTGGCAACTATAATTAAATAGGTTCATATATATTTGAGATGTAAATAAGGGTAGATATCATGGAGACCTTTCCTAGATTGTATATTATTGCCTTCACTTTGTATCCCGCATTTTACAGGGTTGGCAGGGGAACCTAGTTGTATTATAAAATAGTCAAAACCTCTGATTTTCTTAACGTTGTTGTAAGCAAGTTGATATTTTTGTAATATTTTGTATAATATTCTTCGAAAATTGTGGCAAGAAATACAATTTCTAACAACGTTGCTTTTAATATGTAACAAAATATTTTCTTTGAAGCATAGCTGACTCGGTAATGCGAACCTCAAATGGAAATTGAGTGTCACATGCTGTAGAGCACGTTCATAATAAAGAGTTTACGCGGAACTTGAGGCGAAAATAAATTTAGCACTAAAACATTTTATACGTACTCTACTTGCGTTGTTGATATTAAACATTTTTAAACATTTGATGATTTTAAACATTTTTAAATTATAGTAATTCGAAGTGCTGACGAAAGTAGTAGAGCTAGAAAGATAAAATTTTGGTATTTTGTAGAATAAGGGAAATAAAATAGGATTTCTCAAAATGTATACGGAAACGGGTCTTTCCTTTTTATTAAAAATAAAATAAATCAGCTTGACGCTGTATCCCACAAATAGCATTGTAAGCAGAGGGAATCTTGTGTTGAGAGAATCCGTTCCCCACTTTCAACCTAATTTCGCCCGCATTTCGTCTTTAGTGGCGGAATTCAACACCGCGCTTTGCTTCGCCACCAAAGCGAAAAAATTAAAATATAAATTCAACCAGTCGATTTTCTCTGGTGTCGAGGTTGCCACTCAACACGCAATGCCTCCAGAATTTGGAGGAAATTGAGGAACGAAATGTCTTAACACGAGGTCCCTTTGTCTACCCTACTGTGTGCGGGATACAGCGTCAAGCTGATAAGGCAGGATAAGATAAACTAGTACTAGTGCTCACTTAAAAAATATACAGTTTTAATAAAAGAAATATAAATGCAGAAATAAAATTCAGTACAAAAATATAACATTTGTAAAGCACTAACACTAGTAAAAGATAAATTTTCTAAAGAAACGTCAAATAAATACTTTGCAGCTTCCATTCGCTACGAAGTCCATACATCGCAGTGTCACATTTAATGGAAAGAACACGAAAGAGATTACATATTCTTTTATTTGGCTGTATTATGGATATTGCTTGTATATATATACTTTTGTATTATATTCTAAAAGTACTCGTATATCATGACGTAGTTGAGTTACGTTTATTGATATGGTTATCATCAGTTCAAATTTCGTTAGAAATATCTTAATTAAAACAAGTATTTGTACGTTATGAGCGTACCTGTGGATTTAATTAAAATGAATGTCCGTATTTCAATTTTTGGTTAAGGAAAGTATCGCGTTTTGTTTCTCTACCTTATATATATAAAAATATCCCCCTATAGGAATTTAAAGTCACAACATTTTCTTTAAAAAAATACTTTTTTTTACTTTTTACCAATTAATTTTATATTGATACTGTTTAACATAAGCAGCTTCCATCTAAACTTGGAAACATTGTGTAACTAATGGCACTTGTAACTTAACGCTGCACTTTACCTTGCCATGACATGAAAATACCAGTAAGGATCAAAAGTGACATATTCAAAAATACGATTTCCATACAAAAGCTTTACTACCATTTTGTTAGGCTCAACTCCATAGACTATAAACTAACGTTCAATTTAAATATTCATGCAGAACAAGCGTTTGGGACCGACAAAGTTCGTACTACAGATAATATTCAATGGTTAGAATAAGTTGGTGAAGCCAACAAGAAAGTTAATAAGCGTAACGTATCTGGTGCCTAAGGGAAGTTCTAGAAGAGAACTTTCATTTCGAAATTGCAGCATTTGTGACGTAATTGAGGACAGCAGGCCATGAGTAGGTAGTAGTCTTTTTTTGCTGCCTGTATTCTGTATGTGGCAAGGTAAGCAGAGAGAAAGTAGTGTTAAGACACTACGCTCCCGTTCATTGTCTAGATCTCGAGAGCGTATTACGCAGTGAAATTCAACGACGGTCTTTGCCTCATTACCAAAGCGAAGAAATGAAAATATTGAATATATATGTCATTTTCCCGATTGGGAATCGAACTCACAGCATGTCGCGCCCCTTAGCACGTCGCGTGCTTTTAAACGTTAGTTAAACAATTTAATGTTTGCTTTTGTGTAAGGTCATCGTGTATGTGCATTGTATTTGTAAGTACATAACAAAAATAAGTCTATATAAACCCCTTGTGGCTTTAAACATCCGAGTACATTTTATACCACTTGCAGCACTTGGCGTAGATGTTCTCATGATGAAGCCTGGATTAATATATTTTCCTAGTTTGAGCTCGTATAGTTTTATACTACTTACAGCACTATACAATAGTAGGCAAAGGGAACCTGGAAACCTAGTAGTACTTGAACACTGCGTTTCTCAATTTTAGCCCAACTTCCGGGCATTCTTCTGGACTGCGTTTTACGAAAAAACAACTGATTTCCTCGAACAGGTATCGAACTCACAACCATCGCGTTCATAGTAACACTGTGCCGATGCGCCATAACTTTCTCATAAAAAAAAATAATTCAATATTATTCTTCAAATTGCCACAAAATACGTAAGCAAATTGAAAAAAAGCGACTCCTAAGACGATAAACGAATATAACGAAGCAATAATTGAATATTTAACTTTAGTACAGCCAGTGGGTATAGTAAAATGGAAACATTGTTTTCCGGAATAATATGAAAACAATCGTTAGCAAGTCCACTAACTGGATTGTCAGTGATGGAATTGGAAATTATATTTATTTACTTATGTTTCGCGCCTTCGAGCTTAGTTAGGCTTAAATTTGCATAGTTTATGAATAAAGTAAATTTTCTATTTGATATTTTGCATGAAACTTTTATAAATTTTACTTATATTGATTTCTTGTAGTAAAAAATGAAAGATATAACGGATATCCCATCAAAATCTTCCTGTATATAATTATGTATAATAGTCTATCTTGGTATACTTGGATATGAAGTTCTTTGGTCACCTGGAAGTGGGTTAGGTTTATGATGAGTAGTGAGTCCATTTGAGTTAAATTGTTGAAATTTTACACGTTTTCTTAATAAATATTTTTCTTTCCTAAGTGTTGAATAATACTTTTAAAAATGTAAAAAAAAAAAGAATTGAACTTCTTTTGAAGAAACTGACCAATATATCACACTTTCTTATATAAGAAAAAACACCAAGTTAAAGGAAAACCTAAGGTAATGAAAATTAATAAGTGTCGCAGGTGTGCCTCTCTGTTCCCATATACGTTTATGAGTCGACGTAATCGTGAAACATGAGTTACGTTATATGGGAAAGCTTGTTTTATCGCCGTCGTAAGTTGAATTACTCTCTTGAGATTGACTGATCGAAATTGTGAAGCATCTTGTTTGAGAAATTTATATTTTTACTGTACTGAGAAAACGTTTATATTGCTATTTCTTTCTGATTTTTTAATTTATTTTTTCCGTCTGTCTTTAATCTTCTATAAATTAAATATATAAATTTTAAATCAATTTAATATATATAACAATATTTAATAAACGTAAAAACTGCTAAAATACAAAAATAAATAAGAAAACGGTTTCGTACAGGGTAAGCAAACGGGGCCTAATGTTAAGACACTCCGCTAGAACGAAGCATCGAACCCACGGCCTGTCCCATTGTTCCGGGCCACTACTGCCCTCAGTAACAAAAAGATATTTCCTAAATTTCATTAGTAAATACACCATCAACAACAAAAAAAAAAAAACTACTTTCATTCCAAAGCTTCATCAGCAAGAACAACAATCAAACAACTCCATACTACCTACCTACTGTGAGATTATTTCATTCATGCTGAATAAACTTTTGAGGCGAAAATAAAAGCTTTAAAAGCCCATTCGTAAATATTTACTTTAACTATTGGCGGTGCTGTATATGAGATTACCGTGTAAAATAAACTGACATTGCATTTTATATAGCGTCGAACAATTTCGAAACGAAATTATAAACAATTTTTTTTTATTTGAACTGATATTGGTACCTTTTTGTTTACAAGTGGAAGACGAATATGCCAGTTTAATGTCTTCATTTATGTAGAATTATATTTTGGTATGAAGAAATGACGGCTTCTTAGATATTCTTCAAATAGTTTATAAATATTGAGGATATGTAAGAAGACGTCGTGGTGCAGGGACATAGTGGCACTTTAAGCGTGACGGTTGCTAATTCAATTCCCACTCGGAGAAATAAATTTCCAAAGTTACATTTCCTCGCATTGGTATACAAAGATCGATTGAATTCCATCACTCAACACACAATACCTCTAAATTCGGCGGAAAATGGGAGAGCGAAGTTTCTTAACACTAGGCTTTCTTTGCCTACTTGATAGTAAAAGAGTTTTTAAAGAGAGAACTTGGGAGTTTCCCAAGTGCTAAGACACTCCGTTCGTAGATTTCCTCGAGTGAAAATGGGACCTACAACCCAAGCCCTCGCCACGACTGGCTTCAAAAGTATAATAAGAAAAGTTTATATTATAGTACATTTAATTAAAAACTTATTTTTATTATTTTTTTAAGTCTATAACCACAAGTAACGTACACAGCATAGAAAAAGTTCATTATTTTCCTTTAAGCTGAACGCTAACTCCCAGGACCCCACAAATCGCTACCATTAGTTACTAAGAAGCTCTTTATCTTAAGAAACCTATTCTCTCAATGTAAGGTTAATCCAGGACTATTTTTCAAATCCTTTGTTACTTTGACACAGGTTCAACTGAATTGCTTCTGGGAACAATTAGAACTGTGTCGGCGTGATTGAGCCGTTCGTGTAATGACTGTGAAAAATTCGTTGAAAAACATTGAAATTATGTTTTTGTTTTTAGGAAAAATTGTTTTTAAGCGTTATGGGATCGATTCCCACTCGAGGAAATGAAATATTTAATATTTTCCTTTATTTCGTTCTGGTGTTGAGTGCGCAGTGCGAAAACGCAGACCCTCTAAAATTCAGTGAGGAAAATGGAGAACGGAGAAGTCTTAATAAGAACGGAAGGTCTGGTCTTAGCATTAGGTTCCCAAGTGGGATAAAGCGAGAAGCTAAAAATATCAATAATCTATTAATTAATTCTTCAATTTAATATAATCAGTCTTTAGACTACTTAGAAAATTCAGAATTAAATGTTAAGACTTGCCTAAGAAATTAATTTATTTAAAGTATCTTCGCGCGAAATTAATTATGCTTAATAGAAATTTTGCATAAGCGATTCCTTAACGCTTTCATCACGATACATTTTAGTTTTAAGTCTTTAAATTATTTAAAAGGAGGTAAAGATATAATATTTTTCTATTAAGAAATAGTATATTTAGAATTATATTTATATTATTTTCGTTTTTCGTAATTTTGATTTTTTATTAATAAATAATAATAATAATTTTAATATGTCAGAGAAAAATATGCGTTTGAGATAACTAAATAATAAGTCAGTTTTTTTTTCGGACATGAGGTTTATGTTGTTAGCCCTATTAGCTTTTACAGCGACACCGGTTGGTTAGGGAAGAGGGTACGCTGTCCCTGAATAAATGCAAGCACTAAGTGGCTGCCTTTGAGGATAGAGTAAGTCAGTTGCCCAGCCTATCATACTTCATATTATAAATTTGATAAGAAGAAAAATCTTCGATAAATATTTCGATATTTTTAAGTATTTATTTTTATAATAAAACTTTTTATGTGTTTATATTGATATATTTAAATAAACTTTAAGCTTTTATTACAATTTACGATGCAATCATAGAAAAGAAAAAAGAAATTCATCATCTACTTCATTTTTCTCAAGTCTATCTCAAGACAATCGTTTCTTTTCCGTCGCTCCAAGTAAAGGCGAAAGAATAACTAACGTGTGTACAAAATTAAAAACAAAGAGTATTCGCTGAAAGTGTGAAGAGGCCCCGAGCCATTTCCTTTCATTTTCTTTTTGATGTCACACTCATATGGCAGACAGTAAAAGAGATGTCACGAACGAAAAAAACTGTTTTTTGTAGTAAAGTATTAAAAAGTTGTTTTAAAATATATTATATAGAACATATGTTAATACTAGCGGCCCGCTCGCGGCTTCCCCGGCGTGAACTACTTTATTATAAATTTCTGTCTCCATGAGTACCTACGTCCCATAAGTGACATCCATGCAAAATTTGAGACCCCTAGCATTTGTAGTAACGAAGTTTCAAACAAACTTTCAACCCCAAAAACAACCCCTTAGAAGTCGAATATTACAAATTCCCGTCTTAGCGAGCACCTACGTCCTATAAGTAACTCCTATGCAAAATTTCAGATTCCTAGCACATGTAGTTTCTGAGATTTCGTGATGAGTGAGTGACCTTTCGATTTTATATATATAGATGACAGAATTGTAGAAAGAATGTGCATTTATTTAAAACATGAATTTTCTAACTTATTTTTTAATTGATAAAATAACAAATCTGAGAAAGCTGAGATCGTGGTGAGTAAGCGGTTTTATAAACGCGACATTTATTAGTTCGATTCCCAGTCGAGAATTTAGTTAATTTTCTCACTCTGGTAACAAGACAAAACGGCGTTTACATCATAAAACCATAGATTTATTATCTTACAGCACAGCTTGTCTATGCTGATATAAAAGTTTCAAGACAGTCCGTTCTCCACTTTCCGCCCAAATTCGAGACATTGCAGTTGAATGTCTTAACTCAACGCCGTGCTATGTCTACTTAACTCTTATAACCAGAATTAAAATAACATTCGAATCCATCTTCGACAATATACGTGGAATAAGTATCAATTGCATAAAAAGTCACATAGATATAATAATGTAAACAATTTTTCTAAACAATTCTAAATAATTGGTTAAGCCTATTCATAACCAAAAAGAGTATCGAAACTAAATTCAAAAGGTCACATCTGCACCTTATTGAGAAAGTTGAAGTTATTGGAAGGCTAAAATTAACATCTTAAATAACTGTTTCGGCTTTGCAGATAACATTTAATTAAGGTTCTACTTAAAATACTAGCGACGTTAATTGTTCTTGGTTAAACAAAAAGTAGAGTTAAAATGTTAGAAGTACCATTATGCATATAAATTGGTTATTAACGAAAGATTTTATGAATTTATTTTTATTGTTATCATTTAAGGCGGTAAGTTTTTTTTATCAAAATCGTGGCTATATGGGCGCAGTGGCCCATCTTCTGATTGTCAACGCGAGTTCGATTCCCGCTCGGAAGAATGAATTACTAGAAATACTAGTATTAAAACAAAACGTGACGTTGAGGGACACTTAACACACAATGTCTCCATAATTGGGCCTATAGTGATGAAAGTAGTGTCTGACTAACAGGAGTGTCTTGACACTATGAAAAAGGCCGAGGCCGTCGTGACGCATAAGCTTGGCCCGCACAACAAGCTATGCAATATCCAACATAATAAGAATATTTCAATTTGCATTAGTAGTTCCTGAGATTAGTACGTTCAACCGAACAAACTCATCAGCTTATGTAAGTATAAGTATACGAGTAGATTACCATTTTGTATCAAAAAACAAACTATAAAAGAAAATATAACTTTTGTATAATATTTCATATACTACGAAAGGCAGTAGACAAACAGTAAACAATGTATGTGTAATAGGAACGTGCTTCTGACGTAAATGTCCAGCTTTGTATTTTTCTTGAATACTTTAGAGAAATATATGTACCTATGATAATATTGACAAGAATATATATATTTTTTTAGGTTAACACCGTATGGGGGCAGGGTAGGCAGAAGGAACCTGGGAACCTAGTTTAAGACATTTCGTTTCTTATTAAGACACTTCCATTCCGTTTGTGACAAGAATACTTTGAATATAATTTATCTAGAAATATGTAAAATAGAGGTCGCGACGCAGGGGCTTACTTCTTACTCTGATAAGATAAAGAATAGTGCGTGAAATTGCGAAAATAAACCACCACGTAAAAAATAAACGTAAAATGAATATAAAATTAATAAATTTTTCTTTGTTTTCCACGTTAACTGCCATGTCAGTCATATCTGACAACATACCTATTAGTTTTATCGGTACCCTCATCTATCATTGACTGACACTTCAATACGTTTAGCACGAACTATTGACCAACAAAATTACTAAGAATTAATGTGAGATACCGTTTTTCATGTCAGAAGATCGTTTTTTTGCGTTTGAAACTTATTGTTGAATATTTTATTAGCAAAAATATACTAAGTACTAGGCCTCTTTGAGGCTGTAGTGGTATAGGAACACAAACTGTTCGACTGTGCATGCGATGCTTGTAGGTTCTATTCCCACCCGGGGAAATGTGATATTTAAAATTTTCATTACTTCGCACAGTTCTCCATACAGTATGGCTTTGGCGGAATGATTAGTACGCTTGGAACGCCATAAACTATGAATTGAAGTGAACTGAACCACAAATATAATGTAATCCTATTAAAAACACATCTTGACAGCGAGCTTCACTTCTTCAACTTCTATATACTTTTAGATAACCTAGCAGTTACACGAGACGTTGCCAAGATTGCTTTGCCAAATAAAAAGTTTTATGCACCCAACTTCTATACTATAGTAATATAGTTGCATGACGTCGATAAAAAACTCGTTATACAGTTGCATTCGAGTCACTTGAAATGCGAAGGAAAACGTAATTTCCACTCTTGGAAATGATTTGTTTTTTTTTATAGCTTAACGCTATAAACCGTACATAGCAGGGTAGAACCTGGGAACCTTGTGTTAAGACTCCATTCCTATTAAGTTCTTAGGTATTGCATGTTGAGTGGCGGAACTTAACGCCGATTTACCTCATTACCAGAGCGACCAAATAAAATTATTAAAGTTTTCATTTCCCTCTAAGGGGGGACGAACACACAACCAGCTCATTTACAGTCGCATTACTGATAATTTTGACATCTTCATCTTATAAAACTCATCATCATCATCATCATCATCAGCATCATCATCATCATCAGCCTGTCCTCTTCCACTGTTGGACATACGCCTCTCCAATGGCACGCCACTGAGCTCGATCTTCATCGATCGATTTTCGATTCGATCTTCTGTTCGCATCCAGCCGTTGACCGCCACTTTGCGAATATCGTCACCCCGTCTAGCGGGCGGACGTCCTACATTACTCTTGCCGAGGCGTGGTGTCGACGCTTACCCCATCAGTCATCGGTTCTTCGGTCATAAAACTCATACTAACATTAAATAAGTAAACAAGAAACTGTCTGTAATTACTAAACTTTCAGGAACATCCATTTCAGTCGGTAGAATTAAATCGATTATACCATTATCACAACGTAGAAGACTTAGATCGCTTCACCCAAGTCCGATTACCAAGAAAACGTGCGAAGAAAGCCAAGTTATATCTAATATCTTTAACAATTTCATCTTTCTTGTTATCTGAAGATATTAAACGAACGTGATTTTTGTTTGTTTCATTATTTATAAGATAGAAACATTAATTTCTATATCTATATATATAAAATCGAAAGGTCACTCACTCTTCACGAAATCTCAGAAACTACATGTGCTAGGAATCTCAAATTTTGCAATATTCGACCTCTAAGGGGTTGTTTTTGGGGTCGAAAGTTTGTATGAAACTTCGTTACTACAAATGCTAGGCGTATCAAATTTTGCATAGACGTCACTAGGACGTAGTCATGGAGACAGAAATATAATAATAACATAGTTCACGCGGGTGTAACCGCGAGCGGGCCGCTAGTGTTTTATATAGTAGTCGATATAAGGAGTTCTCGAAGCTGTGGTATTGGAAATTATTCTTCTTTTAAAGGATTTGTTTCTTGCCCATATTGGTTCATATTTCCCGACTGCTAAGGAAGGTTTATTTATATTACACAACATGATAAGTAAATTAAACATTCTCTTAAATCCCTCCAGCCTCCGCTTTCCACTCGAATTTGAGGCATTGTACGATGATTGGTAGAAGTCAAACCTGCGTTTTGTATAAAAAAAATATTCTTTTAAATAAGAATCTAACCCAAAACATCGCGTTCATGATTAATTTCTGAAATTATATCACGAGTGTATCATTAAATTTAAGAATCAATTTTTACATTATTTAAAAAAACTAACAAATAAGGTAAAAAAAACGAACGTACGTATGTACTGTAACGTAAAAACAACTACTTTACACGCTTGCTGGCGTACTTTTTCGTAAAAACGTGTTATAGGTATTCGTGTAACCACTTACGGGAATCGGCTCGACAACGTCATTACGGATAATCGTGGGGGGAATATGGGGGCCTTGTGTTTCACCTTCGATCGATTTGACTCGACTTATGCTTAAATACTATGTTTTTGAATATTTCGCTTAAACTTTTCTACATGAGTTATGATTATAGAGACATAATATGTGTGTGTATTTAATACTAATCGTAAAAAAAATAAAAAACCGGTCAAGTGCGAATCGAATCGATACACAAAAATACTGTTAATCATTTTATATGAGAATATTCGTACAAATGTCTAGTATTGAATAGTGACACAAATTTATTGGTTCACGGTTCAGTATAGCATTATGCATTCAAATACAATAGGTTGTAATAAATGCAAAATATTTTACATTTATTGGTTTTTTCAATATAAATGTTTTTAAACAATAAACTAAAATAATAAAAAATATATAAGTGGAGAACGGAACGAAACGGAAATGGAGAACGAAATGTTTTAATGGAGACGGAGTGTCATTCTCTATGTTTCTCTCTGCTGTGTGTCATAAAATTTTCGAGACATTTTGTCTTCAGTGGCATTGTTATATATTCTTTATTGCACAAAAAACAAAATACAGAAACTTAAGAGAAGAAAAATTTTGTTGACAAGGGTTACCAAAGCCAAAAAAATTAAAACACTAATTCATTTCCCCAAGTAAAAATAGAACCCACGACCGTTACGCTTACAGTCACGAGCAGTTCCACTGAGCTACGATGACCTCAAATCTTATTATATCGTTATATTTTTTTGTGCCTACCCAGCGATTTATGGGTCAAGACAAAAAATATTATTTGCCATAACAGCAAAATAGGAAACGTTATTAAATATTAACAAGCATCTAGGGAACGTCTGTCGCAGCTTTTAACTTTGATCACGATATCAAGAAAGTTTTGCTTCCAACGGGCGAAAGCCTAAGATTAAGTCGAAGCGATTTCTGAGATTACAAACTTGGTCCGTCTCTGTCTCGATATTTGTCTTTAGTTGACTGTCACTAGAGAATTCAATAAAACTTGTGAATTACTAGAGAATTGTTATTTAACCTTTAAGTATGGACGTCGGGTCTGACAGACCAGACAGTTCTACGAATTCTACAAATCGGCCACTTCTCGGTGACCTCCGCCACTGAGTCGCTCAGTACCTTTCGTATTAATGACAAAATGAATGTAGATAGCAGTGGTTGTGTCTCTGGGTTCAAAACACGTGAGTATTTAGCTTTCTAAACGGGGTCTGGGTCTGTCAGACCCGACGTCCTTGTTTCCCATACATGAATGATTTCAAAGCGCCATATATTTTAATATTATTACAAAATATACTTTAATATTTTAATTGTATTATTTGTATTCAAATGTTTTTATTGTTATATATCATATATTATTTTGCATTGTTTGTTATATATTTTAGTAATATAAATATTATTTACCTAAAAAAGATTCAATTTTTTTAGTTTTTATGATAAAATGGAAAAAAATGATCAACTTAGCACGTCAGGGACAAAAATATCGGTACTTTATAATCAACATCAAACAAAAGAATTGGACGACGACATTTTATAAAGAAAATAGCACTTTATCAAATAAAAAGACGCGTTTCGTGTACTAAACTACTCTAAGAATTGAGAATGACTTTGACTCGCGTTTCGCGATCTGATCTATCATTTATTGAACATGAAGCTAAAAAAATAGTTTTGGGTTCTTGAAAAACATATAAACTTTGCCCCCAAAAGATATTTAGAAACACAACACATACTTATGTTGACTGCAATCGTCCTGTTAGCCAACAATGTTGAAAGCCATTGTGTATCGATGTTCAATTGTACCTTATCTTGAGGTGTTGTCAAAATTTTTATTTTATAACATAAGATGTAATTTCTTTATTTTTTTTATTTCTTAGACTTTATATTTTGTTAAAAAAATATTTATTTTATTATCTGTCTTTTTTTTATAGTATTATTTTCTTAAGAGTCATTCCATGTGGCCAAAGACTGAAATTGTGACTTTAAGTTACTTAAATCGTTGTGATGCGTAAACTTTAATAAAAAGCGATTTTATTTATATTGATTTTGTTTGATTTGAGGCTATTCATGTAAACTAAAACATAAAATTGTCTTCTTCCTTTAAAAAACAGCCGGAATATGACCAATAAATACACTGGTCTGACAGACCCGACGTCCATATGTATGTTATAAAAAATTCACGTCCATAGTTAAAGGTTAACATTTATATAGTGAGATTTTAAATATATATATACATATGTACTTTATATATTTTCGGGAATTATTTTCATTGTAACTCGCGGCAACGCGCAACTCGTTAAATGGCGGACTCTATAAGGGTAGCAAATTGTCTTAATACTAGAGAAGAACGGAGTGCCTAGACACTAGCTTACTCTCTCTCTATCTGCTTACCTCTGCTTACCCTGCAAAATGAAGAAAAAAGCGAAAAGCAGCTTTTGCTTTTTAAAACCACAAAATCAAAATATCACATGTCTTGATAACTCTAAAATTGAATAAAGTTATATTTCACAAGAATATCTTAAATTTAAAAGTTGATATTCAAAAATATTAAAATCGATACTGTATATCTGTCGGGTGACATAAATAATATCATCTAGGTATTATGTCGCTTTACCGAATATCACAATATTGGTAAGAAAATTTCTCTGTTTTGAATTTTACCATTATTGGCAATATGTAAGCAAATACTGGTAAAATTCAGAACTGAGTAAACAGAAGTTCTATCACAAGTTTGATTCTGAGTATATATTAATATAATTTGTTATTTATATTTTAATGTAATTTTATATGTTTTATGTTACTGGAATAGTATATAATAAATGTAAAGAATATATTTATACTTGAGGCCGTCGTAGCGCACAAGCTTACGATTGTAAACACGACGGTTGTGGAATCGATTCCCACTTGAAAGAAAAAAATATTTAATATTTTCATTTTTTCGCTCTGCTTTATCTACTATTCAATTAGATGGTTTGTGCAAATATTTGTAATCCGCCATTTTGTTGTGGCGGCCATTTTGTATCAACAACAAAATAGATTATAATTATATAATTTCAGCTCAACACTAGGAATTGGGTCAAATTTATTTTGTAAGATTTCCCACTTACAAACAAACATACTAACACGACAAGTGAAATAAACGCTTGAAATAACTAAGACACATTCAGTATGCCCGAGATTAATTCTAACAGTGGTTTACCGTTTACATTACAAAGATTAACGTGATATTATTACTGTATATGTACGCAAAGAGATTAATATCACGGCGCCAATAGACTTTCTCAATAAATGGATTATTTAATACAAAATAACACTTTTTTTTTTCTTTTTACTAACAGTTCCTGAGATTAGCGCGTACAACCAAACAAATTCATTAAGTTTATAATATTAGTATTGATTTTTGTTCGCAAGTAAGTGGTTTAGCCAAGTATAATGAAAGCACTATTACTTCTAAAATTTTTAGATAAACTCTAAAATTAACTTAAATCTGAAATTATAATTTCAATATGTCGTATTATCATTTGAATTTCTATGTTTTTATTTTATTTACTCTTATACATTATTTTACTTGGCTCAGAATCAAATACTTCTAATATATTATTATTGTTTATTAACAATAATTATGCAAGTCGACAATTTGACCATTGATTGTGTTCGTTACGTATTCCCGTCTCGTACGCGTTAATTAGAGAGGCACATTAGACAAATTCCTGCATTGGACAGCGATGTTGTTCCGAATTGTTTTCAAATAGAATTGGACCAAACTAAATGTTTTAGTTAAATGTACTTTACAAATAAGACCATCGTGGCGCTGTGAGACAGCTTCTAAATACAAGTTTGACTATAAACGCAACAGGTTGTAGATTCGATTCCCATTTGAAATTAAATATTGATTATTTTCATTTCTTCGCTTTGGCGATACCAAAGCATACAGAAATAGATGGCGGGAACGCAAGTATCTCAATGGTAACAGAATATCCTAACACTAAATTCCCATATTCCTTCTGCCTGCCCAGCTTTGTGCACGAGGCGTGAAGCTAAAAAAATTAATTGTAAATTAATAAGTATAATAATTTATACTTATTTGACGACATCATGGTGAAGTTGTTAGGGATTTTAAACAATGTGTTTTTTATAACTTCTATGATCGAAATTCGAAGGCGTATGTCGGTGGAAAACCGAGTAACCTATCAGTTTACCTACCTCGCAAAGTATGGGAAGATGTCAGTATGAAAAGCAAAAGTGGTAGAGGACTTATTAGCCAAATAGTAGTAAAGATATTTTATTTAAATTTTGTTTGTAAACAATTATAAAAACTTTTGCCAGCAGAATGTATAATAAATAATTGAAATTTAATGATAAAAATAGTCCGTAGTAACTCCATAATACCTAAATAATGAATTAATTTAACATTCAAATACCTACCACAATTTCAAATCAAAACATCTTACCCCCTTAATTATCTAAATTCGTATTCAATACAGCTATGGTTAATTACTGGAGCATCCTAAACTGATTTCTCTTTAATAGTGGTCAAACTTAAACGCTGGAGTTCGTCCAATTTCACGAAAAGCCTTTTAGATAGAATCGTTCAGTACAAATACCAATTTACTTCCAAAAATCAAGAACGGAATGTACCGAATTCGAAAGCTTTGAACATTGGAACATTTTTATGCCTATATAGTGCTATATAGTGATTGCCTCCGGTCGTTTACTTGTTTTTTTGCTCTTTTATTTAAAGTTTCACTCTTTTCCAGATAAAATTTAGTGTCAAGATACTCAGTTACTTTCCGAAAACACTATATTTTTGAAAAATGCGTGCTAAAAGCCGTATTCAATTTCCCTAAGTGGAAATGGAACCTATAATCGTCGCGCTTACGGCACCTTTATGCCACGATGGACTGACGAGTATTTTTATATAAGCAAAAGTTATACGACTATATTTATTATAGTTGTTATAAGCTGAAATATAAATGTTTAATTTTTTTCTATACTTACGTTGTAATATCGTACTGGTGTTTGTTTTTTGTATTTTTATTTAACAAAATGGTATACACTTACTTGGTATTTGTTGATACGAAGGAAAACTGTAACAAAAATAAATTACATAAATATATAGTATGTACTTTTAATAAGCAACAACCAGCGCCGTGGTAGGGCAAGGTTACCGTGTCTGACTGTAACGTAATAGTTGTGGATTCAATTCTCACTCGGGGGAATGTATTATTTTCATTTTTTTAATCTGTATTAATATTTTGTGCTGAATTTCCTTTATTTTCTCTAACAACAGCCACAAAATTAAGGTAATTCCCATAATTAAACCGCATGTAAATTTTCGTCTACATTAACGCCTATACAATTGGACCTAGTTTTACGATAAGAACTCACATATATTTTACATTTATAATATGAGCTTCACGCTGTATCCCGCACAGAGCAGGGTAAACAGAGGCAACCTAGTGTTAAGACACTCCGTTCTTCGCTTTCTGCGGAATTTTTCGAGGCATTGCGTGTTGAGTGGGGTAACTCAATGTCGGGTTTTTCCCTTGGTATCAGAGCAAAGAAATGAAAATATTTATAAATAATAAAGTGTAAAATAAAATAGTAAAGCGAATAATTATTGCGAAAAGTGGGGAACGGAGTGTCTAAACATTATTTTCCCTCATCGTCACCCTGCTGCGCGAGATATAGCGTGAAGCCGATTTTTATTTCATTGAAATTGGATTTCAAATGCTAATTTACATATCCCATTGCAATTTCAGCTAAAATGGCCTTACCTTATACCTTTTTAGAAAATGGCAAATGACCTGGGGACTCGGTATAAATATTTTAAGCCGGTTGGCGTATTACCGATCTGTCTCGTTCTGAACTAAAAATGAAATTTAATCGATATGCTAATAGTTTCACTTTTTTTATTTTCTCCTAAGAAAATTTATAACTATATTTCTATTTAAAAGCTTTACGCTGTTTCCCGTATACTTATATATAGTATTATATATAGTAGTCATTTCCTGCTCTGGTAGGGAAACGCGGATTTAAGTTCCGCCACTCAACATGTGTTGCTTCGAATACTAGCCGAAGGTGGAAAAAAAATAACATTTCGTTCTCCTTATTTATCAAAAAATCTTTCCCCCGATTGGAACACAAACCCTCAACCGTAGCCCTTACTGTCAGACGCTATCCCGTCGATTATGAATATAAAAAAAAATTAAAAGATATCGTTATGTCAAACACGGCTGGTTTATTAATGTTTAAAGAATTCAATGATATATATATATATATTTTTTTTTGAGAATTCATTTCTTTAAAAACAAAGTGTTTAATCTCTACACTCTTTTCGTAAATTAAAAATGAAACTAAAACAAAACATTTTAAATACAATACATCTTTATTAAAAGCTCTTATAAGCTTTTCAGTATGAACACTCTTTATATAATATTTTAATAACATTTTCTCGTGACATCGAAATAATTGCTTTTGCCAACATATATTTATTTAACACTTAAGTTTTAACGAACATTTATTAGAGCGTTCCCATTATTTAAGGTATTTACTGATAAAATGCTTTTATAAATTTTATTTTATAGCGTTTGTTCTCGACAATTATAAAGAAATAGTGGCTGCACCAAATTTTTTTTGCCTGAACAACAAAAAAAAATACGTTTTCGTTTTTTTCCTTTTTGTCCCCTGTTTCCGTAAGAATTTAGTACTCACTACAACACTTCCCAAAGTCAAAATGTCGACTACTAGTACTCCCCAACATTTCCCAAAGATAACATTTCTGCGTTCTGCGCCGCGTAGGTTCGGCTGTTGTCGGTCAGTAACAGTAGGGTTTTATTATACAAGATATTCTACAAAAAAAATAATATATCTTGGATTTCGACTGTAAGTTCGACGATGGTGGGTTTGATTCTCATTCGGGGGAGAAATTATTTTCACTTTTTCAGTTTGATAAGAAGACAACACGCGCAATGTCTTGAAAATTGAGCAGTGCCTAGAGACCGGAGTGTTTTAGCACTAGATTTTCATCGCCTATCCTGCAATTTGCTGCATGAAGCAACATTATTTTACCATTTAATCTACCGAAAAAACGTTCTAATATACTCGTAACAAGTTTTTAATTAAGCTAAAAGTCTAAAAAGAAATAAAAATGTAAAAAATACGGCGCGTAACGGAAGCCTTAAATACGAGTAACAGTCGAGTTACGTAACGAAGTCAAATATGGAAATCCCGAAGGTGCTATTTTAAAGGCAGTTCGCGTTGGAACGATTTTTTTTAAATCAATCCCGTAGGCATTGTACGAATAATGAAGAAAGTTGTATATATTACTATCAGTAATATATATTTATATGTATATATCGTATTATATATTAGAATACATTTTTGTTTGTTTTTAATTTAGATATACTCGTATGTATTTCATATTGATATATATTAAACAGAGGAAACCTAGGAAATTCAAGACATTCCGTTCCCATGAAATCACTTCCGTTTCCTACTTTTCGTAGGATACGTTTTCTAAAAGAACTTTGATTATATAATGTACGTAACTTTACTCTTTTTATTTTATTTATTTAACTTTACAGACTTTAAAATTCAAATGGATTAAGGATACGCGAGATAAACGATCACGAACTTTACGGCCGTTCCTAACTTTGTAAAAGTTTTTATTACTTTGTTTTATGTTAAATCGAAACTCTTTTGAGAAAATACGTTTCTTGACAGTCTTATGCTTAGTATTTCTTTAATTTTCTTTATTTAAGCAAAACTTGTTTTATGTTATTATTATTATTATTAATTTCGAATAAATTAAAGATAAAATAATTCGTATTTTTAGATTTTACTTTTAATAGAAAAATGTAAATAAAAAAAAGATCAGTATTATTTAAAATCTGTCTTAAAATATTATTTTTTATTTAATAAATCATAAGATTTTTATACTAAATCGCATTATAATTTACTCCACCACTAACAGAAAAAAAAGCTCTACAATTCCAAACCCTTGCCAGTATATCATAAATCCTTTATAAAAAAAATTAAAAAGAACAAAATTTCAAATTTCGAATTCTATCTTACCTCCCAGTTAGTAGGCGTTCGACAGCGAGCGCGGCACAACGTGGAATGCCGTCCGGCGGCACCAGCCTCTAGTCGTAACATCTACTGCACCAGGAAGGATTGATCGTTTATATTACGGGGTTGGAGTTTAGTTATAGTACAGTCTACAGATATTGAAGATTTTTAATTGTTTTTTAATAGTTTATATTTTAAAGAAATGTTAATAGATTTTGTTTAAAACAAATTAATTTTATAAAAGTAAAGCCTTTTTAACATTTTGATTTCATGAATCGTATAATTTTAGGTTTTTTATAAATTATTTTTGATTTCTACAAAGATAGGATTAATTGCTTTCAGAAGATTACTTTTAGGATTGTTTTATTGCAAGCTTACATTAAAAAATATTTTCGATTAGTAAACTTTTAAGCTTATATATAATAGACCATACTTAATTAAGAATATGAAAACGAACTTTAAAAGTTATTTTTGTTGTACAATTACTATATCAAAAAATATGAGAGCTCGCTCGAAAGCACTCCCAAAGCTCGATTCATGGTATATACCGCACATACGCACTATTTGACTCCTAAAGCCATATTATAATCAGAACTAAGAAATTAATATATATATAATTTCCCACAAGTGAAAATCGAATGCGCAACCGTTGCGTTTACTGTCATACATTTTATCACTGCACCATGATTGCTTCAATAGTATTTGACTTTGAGAAAACAACTAGAATAAAAAATTGTAATTAGCAATTTAAGGCTAATTGCTAGTACATATTTTCATACAAAACAAAAACAATAAAATATTCATATAAATCGTTCAAGTTTTAAAACTGTTAATATATCTGTGGTTCTATGTTTTTCGTATACGTTTCAAGATATCTAAAGCCAGGAGATATATCTCAGGATTTTAAGTTTCTATTGCAACAATTTCTTTGAAACACTTATATTCAGCTTTAAGCCCGCTACTTCAAGCTTTTAGAGTTGCGGAGATTTTAGACATAAATCCTTCTAGAATGAACGAAGGAAATATTAGCGGACTTAAGTTTAAACTCTCAAACGCTTCTAAAGTATCACTGCCGATATTATTTATTTATGAGGCTTAAAAATGTAAGTGTTTTGCTTATAATTAAAATGTTGAAATATTTGAATATAAATATTTTTATTCGCATGTTGATGCCGTCGTAGCCCAAAAGCACAAGCACGTTAAAGTAAACGTTAATTGTGAATTCGATTCCAAATATTTAAAAAAATATTTCCTCGCTTCAGTAACGAGGCAAAGTGCGGAGTTGAATTCCGCCATATTGCTAAGCCCACCCTGGCGCAGTAGGACAGCGTCTAATTGTGAATACACTGGTTATGAATTAGATCTTTGGTTGGAGAAATATTTAAATCATTTACATTTTCGCGCTCCAAAAATGAAAAACGGCGTTAAGTTCCGCCACATAATAAGCAAAGTCTAAAAAGGAAAAATAGAAGACGACAGGATTACCTAACAATAATTTTCTTTTACCTTACTTTGAGGGATAAAGCGTGAAACTAAATGAAACACGTAGGTATATTATTACACGTATTATTTGAATCCATACCAAACGCGTGTAGACATTAGTTAAACACGCGCGCCGCAAAATTAAATCGAAACACGCGATATACCGCGGTACTATTTCATTTACAAAATGACTATTTTCCTATAACATTTTGATATAAAACACCGCAATTCTAATTACCAAATGTTCATTAAATATATGATGAGTTATTAGATGTGTGTTTATTTTACATAATGGATATTTGATTATGTTTACATCTTCACGCTTATCCCGCTATACGTGGGCTTTTCCCGCTATACGTGGGATAAGCGTGAATATATCGATGATATAAAATACGGAATGGAATAACAGTAAGTCATTCTAGTGGCTATAATTAAATAAAAACCTATAACCTATTTTTATCTTACTTATTTTGGTCTAATATTTATATTTCAAAATGAAAAATGATTAAAATTTACGTGAAAGTAAAATAAATATGCTATAAACGAGAAAGTCTTTGATATTATTGACAGTATTTTTAGGGTTCTGTACCCAAAAGATATAATACCCGAAATTATATTATATAAATACTTTATTACTAAGATTCCGCTCTCCGTCTATTTCTCCGTCTGTCACTACCTTGTATCTCATGAACTGAAAATAGTAAAACAGTGGGCATTTTCACACATGATGATGATATTGCCGCTATAACAACTAATACAAAAAAAATGAATAAAATAAATATTTAAATGGGCAGTTATTAAATGGGAATATAACGAAATAACGTGTTCTTGCTAATTTTAAACATAATAATAAAAAACCCATAGTGGTTGCAATGACCGATTTCCCTTGTACTGCACTGAAAGCATAGATGACGTTAAATTTTACCATACAACAGGGAAGGTCTCGAGTTTGGCCGAAAAACGGAGAACGGAATGTGTTGGCTAACTAACTACCTTTTTTCTCCTTAGTTCTCTATGTCTTCTTTGCTACATGCAGGAAAAAGCGTAAAGCTTAAAAAAAGCAGAAAAAACCCACACTGGAGTGTTTACACAATATTTCAATGTAAAATACACAAAAATGTAATATCGTTCGACAAGTAAACATCAAAGCAATTAAAACGATTTTCGCTTTGTTATTCTAAAATATTAATATTTCATTACAACAAGATTTCTCGAGTAATTTCATCTCGATGTACGCGTCGAGTGTAATTGGGTCATTAGAAGGGTACTTTTGTACCTTCAACGCTGGTACTGTACGCAATGGCGGGATTTAATGGTGGAAAAATATCGATTTCCATAGTTTATGTTTTAATCTATACCTTCTTTTTACACCATTTTATTAAATCGAGTTATAAATATATTTTTACATAATAGCATTCAAGAAGCCTAACTTTATCTTCTTCTAAATTTTATTATCAATTATTCGTAGATCAGGTGATAATACAATATTGTACCAACTGAACTGATGATGAAGTCTTAGCCCTCTGCGACTGCCGTGGTCCTATAGACACCGCCAAATATATAATTTGGGTTATTGCCACTGATTTTGAAATTTAAGTAATGCCGCTTTCAGTATCTTACGTGTAGTATGTAATACGGACAGTATGTAATACGGATAGTATGTAATAGGATAGTATGTAATAGGTGGTTGCAGGTTAGGGATGCATACAAGGAGAAAAGTATCCACGAGACTAATATATTATTTATATTAATAGTTTCACTGTATATGTTTCACTTAACACAACGTTTTGGTCACATGATGTTAAAAATGGCGGAACATGTCGCTCACAACTTGACACTCACTGATGTCAGTCAGCTTTTTTCGTATATAAAATTACAGTAGTAAAATCTGCAAAGGTAGGTATTAGTTTATAAAGTCATCTATATAACGACATATATTTAAAAAAACTTTTACAGAATGGAAAACATTATCTATGAAAAATATTTCTATCCCACGAGCGGTAGTCGAACTCACATCTGTCGCGTTTACATTCAGACGCTGTGCTCCTGTGTTACGAAGGAAACTTTCTCTTTAAAATATTAAAACAGTTTGTGCACTCAATTTTTCACTAAGAAATATGTAGTCATTGAAATACTCTGACACTTCAAATTAATATAAAGTAGCTACGTTGTGTTCTTAATGTTAAGAAAATTTGATCTTGCTCCATTGTCACAGATATGATAAACAACAGAAGTTCCCTCTAGAGCTTCCAAAGTTTTAATTCATGATTTCATTTTGCAGTTTTTTTCTACAACAATTGTTAATTCTAAGAAATAATCTATGCATCTTTACTACGAATTTCGTTGAAAAAAAAAATGTTAAATATGAGTCAAATATAATCAATCGATTTTTGAGATCAGCGACAAAAATTGAGACCTACACATGAGTGCCAAGTTTTGAGTTCACTAGGAATGAAAATCTTAAGATTTGGCTCGAAATTTTTCTATGTATATTATGTTTCCATGTCAGCTCTACTTTTTTACCAGCTTTTACAGGACTTCTATTATAACGTTAATATATTCGTCTTAGTGGTATTTTCGAATATTTCTAAGCCAAATTCACTTGAATAATCGGCTACGAAGTACACATCACTACACACAAGTTTTAATCATATGGTAAATAAATTAAATTTATTTATTATAAGTAATACTCTAGGCCATATTTAGTATCAAATAAAAGAACCTTTGCTTAGCACGCAATTTG
>HE670502.1:58526-138612 GCA_000313835.2 Heliconius melpomene melpomene | reverse complement strand
AATATATATATATATATATATATATATATATATATATATATATATATATATATAGTCAATTAGTGATAAGACAAAGTTCGATTCACCAGCTCCAGGCTGTAATCTTCTGTAATTGCTATTCACGTACATTTATAAATTTCAAAGAGATTTCCACAAACTGAAAGCCTCGCCAAGCTCTATTGAAATTGAATATTTGCACCTCTTTAAATATTAACCTCAGAGACGGGAACGTTACAATACTGTTCTTATTTTTATGTCTGATAATATTATAATATTTTTTAAAGTTTCTTACTTTTTTAGGTGTCTTAAATATAACCTGCTATATATAGAAAGAAACTAGTTTTCATACAATATTTCCTTAATTTTTAAATGGTTCCAAATGGACCTATAATGAAAATTATAAATTACAGAAAAGAATAAAGTTAAAATAAAGTCTAAATAATAAAGTTTAATTCTTTATAGCACACGTTATATATACTACTAAAGGATATTGGTATTTTACCTCAAAAATTGCTGGGGATATTTAATATAAGCTATTCAAGCTAACAAACCCAGAATAGAGTAGAATAGAGTTCCATGTATTCTATATTCCTTACATTGGCATTAGATTTAATAAATACGTGGCGTTGAATTACGCAATATCTCGAAAACAAAATGGGGAACGGAGTGTCATACCACTAAGCTATACACAAAAAGAAATGAAACCGCTTATTTTATTAAGTATAATACAGAAACAACAGTTTCTATTACACGAACGACACTTCCTTTATATAAAAAGTTCTAGATGAATAAAAAAATATATTAGGTCATAAGATTAGATTACATTAGGCTAAGATATATAAAAGTGGACTCGGCGTCGCCGGTCTAGTTATTACTACATTTATCTTCTTAGAAAAACATTGTTTTTTTATTTATAAACTTTTCTAGGCGTCATTGTTACTAGACTAGCTTTTACTTTTCATATAATAATTAAGTAATCTAATAAAGAAATGTCTAGAATAAGTCCTAATATTTTTTTAACATTTTTTAAGTGTTATTCCACACTAAGGAAAGACACTTGGACGGTTTCCAAAGAGGCGCGGGTTCAAATCCTGCTACGTTCAAGTTTTTATACGTTTTCTTATTAAGTATAAAAATTCTCAAAGACTACTATAGGTAATCGTGGTTATATATTGTTATTACTTTGTTATTCCCACATGTTTACCAGCTTTCATTTTTTTTAGTAGACTTGAATATATCTGAGTTTTTATTTTATTTGATTAATTATTAATATTTGATTGATTATTAAAGAGACTACCATTATTTCTGTCATTCAAAAAATGCTAAGAGATTTAGCTTCACATGGTAAGGTAGCCAAATAAATAAAGGTAGGGCTCCCATATACTAAATGAGTTTTTTTGTCGTTCATAGATGCTGTTACAGAAATATTCGCGCGCGGACCAAACTCGCACTTGGCCAGGTGTCTTATTCATCTATAATTAAAGCAACAGAACCCAATGAAGCACGAAGAAAATAACCCCGATACCCACGAGACCAAAGTTGAACCACTACGTCCCGGGAAGTATATCCTCAAAAGATATGATCCATCATAAAAATATAATAAAACCTCACCACATATCTCTAGTGCCAACAAATAGTTAAACTCACAAATTACCTGCTTAATGCCCTCTCGTGCACTCATACTGCACATTTTATGACAGCACCTACTTGCTGCTCCCCATTTCACCCCTTGTTTTATAGAAGTTAGTTTCTGAGATGCTTAAAAAGTTTATATGCAACTTATCAAATTCTCTAAAGCACTTTAGTTGTTTATTTTATGTTATTATTTCTGTACTATAACTAAAAGCCAACTTTATGTAGTGGTCGAGGTCGTCTTGGCGCAAGGGCAACGTGTGGTTGTAAACGTGGCGGTTGTGAGTTCGATTCCTAATCGGATGTGATATTTAACATTTTTTTTCCTCATTGTGGCATCGAGGTAAAGGCGCAATGTTGAGAGCTGTCTGTTTCGACTTTTAAGCTGAATTCTGGAGGCAGAGGCGTGTTGATCGGCGGAACTCAACCCCGCACTTTGCCTTGTTAATAGAATGATTGAAGAGCACGCACGCATTGAAACGCAAATAGATTAAGCGTAAAGTCTTTCAGCATACATTGACATATTTAACATTTTAATAAAAAGTTCAATTGAGTCATTGTTGCACCAAATGAGCACACATGTTAACTGTCTACGTTAATTATAGTCAATACATAAATTATGCTATTTGGTTCGAGAATTCAATAAAATTATTCAAAGCCATATTAAAATATTTAGTGGTAACTACTGTACGGTAGTAAGCTTCATTACAATCCATATCCCCCATATAGCAGGGTAGGAAGAAGGAACCAAGTGTTGATACACTTCATTCTCCATTTTCCACAATAATTTTTACCTGAGCAAGGAAATGAAAATAATTCAGTCCCTCGAGTGGGATTGAACCCACAAATGTTTGTCTAATGCTGCCCCGCTGCGTCATGGCCTATTGTATATTACGTAAATTCAACTATAACAATTAATTCTACGAGTATTTAGTACATTTCTATTTAGATAACAATTCGGAACAACATCGCTGTCCAATGCAGGAATTTGTCTAATGTGCCTCTCTAATTAACGCGTACGAGACGGGAATACGTAACGAACACAATCAATGGTTAGATTGTCGACTAAATTAGTAATAATATTGTTAATAAACAATACTTTATTAGTTATTACATTTAAGAGGCTTTGGTAAGAAAACAAACCACAGCGTTAAGTTCCGTCTCACGTACTGTCTCGAATTAGGGCGAAAAGCGGCGTATATTATTAAAAAATAAATATATATTTTATATATGTTTTCTTTAATAAATACATATATTTCCTAAGGCCTAATGCGGTGTCCCTCAGGGTACATAATTATAATGATTCATAACTGTCCATTCCACGTTACAACGCAAAAGGAGAAAGGCTTTCCTTGTCCGCGTATTATATATATAATTTACTATACTGATGTAACTTATCAACCCTTATGGCTTATTTTGACTTAGAAACCAGGTTTTCAAGCTCTATTGGTTCAAATATCTTTATAGGTTCACTTAAAAAGAAATAATAGATTCCTTATAGTGTTGTCAGTCTGTCCGTCTATCAAGACTATTTATCTCAAGATGACGAGGTTCGAGGATCGAGGAACAAATTCAACGACGGTCTTGTTGCCAGAGAAAAGAAAAGAAAATACGAATACGATATATATATAATAAATAACTTGTAAAACAAAAATAACAAATAAAATTATTCAATACAATATAAAATACAAACCGCCGAAAAACAAAAACAATTCCTTAAAATTATAATTGCGTTTACATAATTTCACTTGCAAATCGCGCTTTTGCATGTTAATTTTAATTAATACTCTCATTATAAGCAGGTATTATGTAGGTAATTAAACGTTTAATTAGCCTGAGTTTTGTAAAGAAATATTGTGGCCGCTCTCATATTAAAAGCCAAAGACAAAGTGTTGTAACTCAAATGTTTAAATAAGTTCAGAATTAGTTTTAGTAATTTAGTTTTTAGGGTTGCGTAGAAAAGAAAGGTAATGGAAATGATCTCTTTGTTGTTCGTCTGTCTGTTTAAGTATCTGTCAAAATAGTTTTTCTCAAGAATACGTGGAAGAATTGATCTGAAATTAATGTTAAATAATGGTGGTATTTTTGCTTTCAGAACACAAAAAAATAAACTTTAAAGTTAACACAAATAAAAATACAAGTGTTTATCCTCATACTGTATGAAGTTTGCCTCATAATCAAAGCCTATTGAGTACTTACCGTTGACCTAGAACTATGAAATTTATCAAGAAGAACTCACAATACAAATTAAGGAGAAATTGCAAAAATAATAATATAATTATAAAAATAATATAATTTATAGGTATATCACGGGAAAAATTATTACATACTTACACATGTAAGTAAATAACTAATAATGGCATAGTAGTTCATTTCACACAAAATTAGTTAATACTAATTCATTTTATCAACAGTAAATTAAAATTTGTTAACTTTTACAAATTGTACTTTACTTTGACTTACAATAATGAAATCATGATATTTGTACGGAACCCCCGTAGTCCAGATCCAGGTTCAGGTCACACTTGTCCGACTTTTTTAGATATAACGGTCAAGCTGTCTCCAACGAGTGATATTGTTTAGAAATTTATATTTTATTACAGCCATGATCATAAAAAGCTTAGATCATAAAAATACTTTTTTATTATTTCCCCAAAGCAATTGGACCTTTCAGAACATTTTTCAACATTCTATTGGAAAATTCAAAAAAATATACAATACATAAAAAAGAACTTTGATGCTATCGATTAAACTGTTTGGTTTGGTTTATACAGAATTGAATTTATTTTTATGATTTTTTATTATTCCAAGAAAATTACGTGGCTTATACGTTTTCCACACTGACGGCGTTGTTTATACTCGTATATACATAAGCCTCTATTATATATATTATATATTATTAAAAAAATAAAAAGCTGTCGCTTTGGCACAGGGGCACGCGACGTAATCGCGACGGTTGTCGGTTCAATTCTCACTCGGGGTAATGAATTATTAATTATAAATATTTCTCTTTCCACTCGGCCACTCAACATGCAATGTCTCAAAAAAATGGTGGAAAGTGGGGAACAGAGTGTTTTTAACACTGGTATAAAGATGATATTATTATAAATTTAATCACTTTAGTCAGCTATTTTACTAAAAATACTAATTCCAAGAAAATAATAATAAATATATATACAACTGAAAGGTTGTACAAGTAAATATGGACTGGAAAATCCATCTAGATCAACATCAAACGTTTGTTTGCTCGTCGGTGTTTCCTGAAGCGAGCGATCGCTAAGAATTGTCGTGGCCTTTGACATAACCCTTCTTATTCACTATTTATAATTGAATCTAATAGGATCTCTTTCTTGTTGATATTATAATAGGATAACGTTGACTTTGAGATTACGCTACTTAATTTGTCCTTTTATGTAGTCCTCTTAGGGAATGATTATATGTATATCATAGATATTCTTAAAAGCACGAGGAATATAACTGCCGAAAGTGTCTTCTTACACAGTTCTCCGCTTTCCATCCGAATTTGACAGATTGCGCGTGTTCAATGGACCTCAACATCCACCGTCTTACCACAGCTGAGTTATAGAATAATCTATTATACTGAATGAAATTGATGGATGAATTTATTTTATTTTTTCAAATTTCTTAATCTTTCTTTTTTAGGGTTTCATACCTTAAAAGGAAAAAACAGAACCACAGCTAATGATCCTATCAATTTGTTGTGTTTGCTGTGTTGTTTGTGTTCAATCTCAAAACGGAAATATATGTTTAGGTATATGTAAGAAAAAACTATTACAAATTAAAGATAATAACTCATTTCATACAAAATGAGTACATACGCTTGTAAACTTGGTATAACTTGCTGTTGACCTGAATTCCTGAGATAGAGTCCTCGATGGGTGAATCTGACTCACTCTTCGGTCTTTTTTTATATTTGTATATACTTCCTATAACGAAAAAAGATAGTAATCTATTTTTTATCCGATATTTTAGGAAGGACCGCCCGCTTTCAACATTGAACAAGATATATTCGTACTACATACATGCTCGTATCAAAAATTGAATTTTTGGAGACAAAAGAAAAAAAATGTGTGGTCGCTGTGTGTTAAAATATAAAATAAAAAAAATATATTTTTATAAAAAGTCCTCTGTATTTTTATTGCAAACATATGAAACTACGGTTCAGTACACGAACGAAGTTTATTTAGAAATCAGAATATAACTCAACTCAAAACTCAAACCATCTGGCAAAGCTAGTAATAATGATATTATACAAAATTATTGAAATTTCCAACCCACACTTTGACATGTAAACCGTTGCGTATAGCCACAGTTGAGGTTATTTATTATTCAGCATGAGGTTACCAGCGCGCCCGCCGACTTTATGGTCGTTTAGACCTCGTATAGAGCCTAGACCGTGAATTTAGATCAAACTATACAACTGCTACTGTAACATACCGTTTTAGCTAAGATTTTTGTTTTCCTTCCTGGAGGTCATCGAGGTGCAAGTCCACAAACGTGTGACGGTTGTGGACTCGATTCCCACTCGGAAAATGAAAGAAGGTAATATTTTCATTTCCCCAGAAAAAAGAGAAAGCAGAAAGTCGGACGTCTTAATACCTACTAGAAGACTTAAAATTAAAGTTAAGGTATAAGTTTCGTACCTGTAACTTACAAAACACGTTGATTAAAGAGTATTGGCTCACGTAATAGAAATACTTTTAGAGATTGTTGAAAAGAACGTCGAGGGCAAAGCGCGGCACTGACTGGCTCAATTTATCCACAATTCCGCGAAAAGTGATAAACAAACTGTGTTAACACTCTGTTCCCTCTGCCTACCTTGCTGTGTGCGGGATACTGCGTGAAGCTGTATTAAATTATTATTGTATGATGAAAAGTATCGTAATTAGGTGGGGACAAAACGGAAATTCAAAAAAGAACAAAATAACTAACAACCGCTCTTTTCAAATTAATGTTTTTATCTTTTTAGTACATAGTAGAATTTTGAAGTGTTTCCCGTTTTTAAGAAATAAAATGTTTTGAAAATGATTTGTTCCCTCCAATGAGAATAGTATCGACAACCATCGCGTGTACAGTAATACTCATAATCCACTGGTAATAGATAAAAAAAATAATATAAAATGTATGTTTATTTTAATAAACTTGTCAAAAAACTAGAAAAAATAAAATGCTAAAAAGGCACCAGAAAGTAAATGCACAGTAATTGCTCATTTGCCGTTGGTTTAAGTTTCTTGAAACAATTTCTCAAATGTAAACTCGATTCGAGAAACAGAATACTTAATTAGCTACGACTTGATGCAAGAGAAATAAAATTACATTTTAAAAGTATATTTGTATTTATAATTTGTATGTTATTACTGAATGTAAATTTAAATAGTTAAGACTAGCAATTATAACTTTTAATTGCATTTGCTAGTCTTAACTATTTAGATTAATTAATTTATTCAATAGTTAATTGTTTATATAGTAGTTATTAACTTGCTATGGCAACACAATATTTTCAATTAATTAAAGGCTATGTTTAAGTAATAAAATTGTATAAAAGGCGTGATTTAATTAGATTTTATTAATTATATTGTATTTCACTCGACATATTGAGCTCGAGGAACTGTACTGTAATTGTAAAAATTGTAGAACCCTGAGACCTTACATTTACGTTACAAGTCCCACTGTTTCGAGTTCACGAGACGTATTTATATATGCTGTAAATTAAAAAAAATCTAACTTCAGAATTAGCAATAACAAAATAAATAATTATATGAAAAAAAAGACTACTGCAAGCTGTAAGGTACCGTACATAGTAATGTAAGTTTCTATCGTAACAAGGTCCAGCATAAATTCTCCAAAACGCCTCACACCCATACGATATCTCAGCAATCGAGCAAGTAATGTTCCGAAAGAGACCTATATATTCTGTGCCGCCTTGCCTTCAAATAAAAACCAATGAAAAGCTAGTTTTCATCGAGTTTCCGAGATAAGGTGATTTATGCTGCGTTTGCTTTTAACATTAGTGTTGGGAGTGCTGTTCAGACTGCTATTTAGGTTCCTTGGCCGTTACATTTCAAACCTCGTCAGTGATTTCAGTGTCTTAAGTTTTTATTTTCAAGTTATGAACCTATTTAAAGTAATATTAAATATTTTTTTATATTTTCCAAAAAGCTAGTTTCTTTAATTAGGATTTTTTTATCAGAAATTTTAAAAAAATATCTTCGCTTTACATGAGATAAGAATATCTTCGCTATACTTAACAGACCTAAAAACAAATATGGACAAAGCATGAGGTAAGGTGACTTCCCCAAAAGTCCTACTGTCGCCTTATATATATTGGAAAGCTTATATATTAGAAATAAACATTTCAAGTCTTCTCAAAAGGGCATCAAATAATAAAAGTATTTACAAAGATCCCACTCAACTGGTATAGAAGCTAAACTAGCAGAAGCTTATTTATTATTCAGCGGACGAACCCGAAACACTTTATGACCATTTAGAGACGGGACTTCAGGCCCTGTGAGTTACTCCAAATAATGATAGTGCTTTTGAAGTTCCTAATTTTATCATACGAAATATATAAAGTTATATATAGGAGCAAATGTAGATAAAATTGCGTCCATGTGTCTAAAATTATCTTGTATGTAGACACACTAGCGGCGTTAGGGTAGGGCGAGCCTGGGCGACCGCCCAGGGGCGCTGGATAAAAAGGGCGCCGTAGACGCCCGTTTAGGGTGCTTTGCGCAAAGATGTCTTAAAATGGTTTAAGATTTAAAAAAAAAAAAAACAAAGTCACCGTCGTCTTTGATATCTAAAAAAAAAAAACAAAGTCATCGTCGTCTTTAAATACATGGTTATTTCATTGTACTCATTCTCTGTAGTTAGGGGGCGCCGAAAAAATTTCGCCCAGGGCGCCGGTAGTGCTAAAACCGGCCCTGTGTAGACACTTACGTTCCCCACTTGTCGCTGAATTCAAGAAATATTAAATTTACTATCTTAATAAATATATAAATAGATTTAATTTGCTTAAACGTGCACTCAGGAACTACTGGTTTCAATTTCAACAAAAATAATTTGCATAAAAAAAATTATAATGTGTAGTCCATTGATCGAGGTAGACAATGTTTTATTCTGTTGATCGTTTGGATATAGCCCACTGCACCTGTAGTAACAGTTGCTTAGTACCCTTAGACTATGTCATAATAATTATGTTATATAAGTAAAAGCTAATATAGTACGTTTTCCGTCGCATTCCCACTTGGGGAATTAATTATTTAATATTTGTATTTTCTCGATTTGGTAACGAGGGAAAGTACGACGTTGAGTTTCATCACTCAACACGCAATGCTCCAAGAATTTTGTTAAAGAAATGACTTTTCTATTCAATTCTACATTTATGCATTTACAAAATTCAACAGACATAACGTTTAAAACGACATTATAACAACTGAACATTTGCCAAGAAAATTCTATTCATCCAAGAGTTAGATATTCCGGATATTTGCAAAATGCGAGTCTCGGTCTTATTTCAGAACGATTTCCGTAACTATAAGTTGAAGACGAACAAATAGCAATTTTGTGTCGACGCCTCGAAGTAACGATACTGTAAATGAAAAATTAAAAACAATTTTATAAAAGTTAATAAAATTCTATAGTTTTATCAAACTGGTAAAACATTTTTGAACAAAGGTCATTGATTGTATGCAGATTCTATATGCTACGTGACATCCTGGAAAATGGTTATTTTCCAGGATGTCACGTACCTACACAATGTGTACTGAAATATCAAAAATGATTTGATATTACGTAAGACTTTTGCAATGAATTGAAACTTAATATTATAAATTTTTTATTGATGTTACATCTGACCGCTGGGGGAGACGTGTCTTAGAGTGGAGACCCCATACATAACGCCTGGTGGGACGACCCCCTGCTAGATGGACCGTCGACCTAAAGAGGCTGGCGGCAAGCGGATGGGTCCAAAGAGCTGAGGATCGACTGTGGTGGAGAGAATTGCGGAAGGCCTATGTCCAGCACTATAGATGACAAAATGGCTGTAGATGATGATGATATCTGAATATTTATTGAGATGAGTAATATAAAATATATATATGCTTTTTTTATTTTGCTGGTACTAAGGTAAGGTAGGATACCGCTCATACTAGAAGGCACATAAATGAAAACTATTTTATTAATTGGGTATCCACGTAACATGAACATGAAAGTTCATTTACATTACTTTAAAAAATATTCATAATAATCTGATGATAAATAAAAAAATAATCATTTATGAGGTTTTTATTTCGTAGCATTTTATATTAATTTTAGATAGTGGATCGCATCCCGTGCGGTCGCTATCGAAGAGAGAAGAGAATTACATAAGAATATAATAGGGCTATCCCCATTACATTCTTATGTAATTCTCTTCTGTTTTAGTTCTGTGCGAGGACAGAGAGAACTTGAACATGGGTTTACGACCAAACTAGTCCCAGGCGCTGCTTCTAACTACTTATTCAGCAACGCGATAGTTACCTGCAAGGCGAGCCATGGAATGACAAGAATTTTCTTCTATATCTAGACTTTATTTTCTCTGGATATTGACATTTTTGGAATAGAAGTGGAATGGAGTTTTTTCTTTTTCCTTCTCCGGTAAGAAGACCAAATGCAGTTTCAAATAAATATACTACTAGTTATTTTACACTGTCATCTAAGGGCCAATATTTTAAAGAGTACGTTTTGAAATAAATATAAAATTGAAATAAATAGATTTTTTTTGAAAAATAAATGTAAAAATGTAATTTATTTTGCATTACTAAAAATAATCGTGGCAGGAATACCAATATAACGATAGACAAGAACTTTTGAAGCACTCAATAGACTTCCTTGAAAACTGAGGAAGAATAATAAAATATTACTGTCTTATATTTATTTATTGTTTTAAGTAATTTTGTTTCAGGCTTCAATTATAGTATGATTTTAAATATTTGAAAGTAAATTTACATTATATAAAATTTTCGCCGAAATTCCGAGGCATTGTGTGTTGAGTGGCGGACCTCAACGCCGAGAAATAAACCTATAGTCTCTCTTCACTATTACCTCCTTATCGAATACTACACTGTTAGTACTGTGCTTGTTAAGAGAACGCAAGGCAATTTTGGTCTAGGCAGACTGAAGTAAGCTTTTATTTTTGTACAGACTTACTTTAATGTGATTTTAACGACCATTACGTGCAGTCAGAAACGTCCGAACAGAATGTAAGGAATATATTTAAAATTATAACATAATATGTACATAAGATACTTATTTTACTAGGGGTTCCTCATTTCTAATTGCTCCCTTGGCCGATTCCATTATTAATTGATAAGTTATACACTAAAAAAAATATTGAAATTTATACATGTATATATGACCCTTGCCCATGGGCATAAGCATGCTCCGCATGAATTCTGGAGGCAAGAAATGTAAATATTAAATATTTTCCTCAACTGGGCATCGAGCCCACAACCTGTCACGTTTAAAGTCACACACCAGTGCCACTGTGCCATCACCACCGTCTATTAAAAATATATTGTTTTAAATTCCTATACTTGATAATATATTACATCAAAAACTTAAATTGCCTAAAGCTGGGATGCGGCCAAAATCTCTATACAATATTCTGATGGTAAGAGCCTTTCATAGTACACGGTTCTAGTTGTAGTTGTATTTGCTCGCCGCCGTCTGTCGCTGTTGACAGAGCCGCATGTTACGGGATCGAAGCAAATAATGAATATTTGTACCAACTTAGAGGAATACTGAACCACTGTTTAGCTTTTGGTATTGTATACATAATTATGTTTATACATCTTATAAACTTATGGTATCCATACCTATATTATAAATTCGAAAGTAACTCTGTCTGTCTGTCTGTCTGTCTTTTACGTAATCAGGACTAAACCGCTAATTTAATTGTGATAAAATACTCATATAGAGATACTTGAGGGTACCGGGATGAACATAGTATACTTTTTTTTCTTATATTTGTAATATTGTCGATTTATATTAGTATATTAAAATATTTATTAATTTGACATGCAATTTATTCCGCCATGTTTATAACAACCGCCGTTGCTAAGCAACGATTTGCAAACTTTGTTGTTAGAAAACGGCACCCAAATTGAGTTTGCCCAAATTGATTGGCGCGCCGACTCAACCTTATGAGACACAAAAACAATATTCTACAAAAATATTGTCCCTTAAATATTGTTTAAAAAAGTCCGCGTTGATATATACTATAGATATAGATTTGTATACAATAACAAAAATTAGATGATTTCTATAATTGGATATTCATCCTTATGAAAATAAATATAATAGTTTACTGGATAACATTGTAATAAATAATTAAATAATTAAGGAGATGTCACTGATTCGGAATGATCTAGGCTTCGGGCGGCATAGTACGACCGATGCGAACGGGCAGATGACTTTGATGGTTTTGTAAATTTTTATATATTTTCGAATTACTGTTAATTTTTATTTAATTATTTGCTGCTTATAATTAATTTATCTCAGTTCGGTTATCTATACCGATGTTATACATTTAAAATATCGTAATTTTAATCATTTGGGATTTTATTTAATATTGTTCGCCTAAATTATTAATTATTTAATATAGAAAAATGTTTAGTACGCGCGCACGGCAAACTTCAGGTACTTTTACTAATATTAAGAATTTCCTTTAGTTACTTTTACTTATTTTCTTTGTTCATTTCGGTTACTCAGATATTTTTTCTTATAATAAATCTCCACTTATTATTCTTTTTTAACTTATTTTATTTATTTAGGCTTATATTTACTTACAAATTCTATTGAAAACCGAAAATATTTTTTTAAATATATTTAATAAATAATCGTATAGTTCAAGCGGACGTAGCCGCGTCCGGGCCCACTAGTATTATTTATATATATTATATTTATATATAATATAAATAAATGATTACATTTCTTTTCATTCCACGAGGTAAAGCGCGGTGTTGAGTTCCCCCACTCAAACAAAACTTCCAAAAGATACGGAAAGTGAATAACGGAAGTATCCTTAACACTTTATTCCCAGGGTCCCTCTGCCTACCCGGCTACATGCGCGATACAGTGAAGCTAATTCAATAATCAGGCCATCGTAGCATCGTAGCGTTTGACTGGAAATGAAATGGTTGGGAATTGGGGAAATTTATTATGAAACTTTTCCTGCTATGTTGAAAAAAGAATAAAAAAAGTCTTCTATTTTAGTGAAATTATGAATTTCCTAATAAGGCTTTTTAAAAGCCTTTTTATAAAAATAGAGCTCAAAGAAGTGTAAATCTTACAAACGTAATAAATTCTTTTGCTTACACAAGGTTTTTTTAATTAATTAGCATTCTCAGTGTAAATTTAAAATCTTATAGAGATTTTATAATTTTGTAGTATTTATGTTATCACCATTATCACTTATTAACGTCGTGTGAAGAAACTAACCGCCGCTTTGAAGGTTTAGGTCTTCATATCCTTTCTTTTTACTTTCACGCTGTATCAAGACATAGCGGCGTAGACAGAAAGAGCATGGGAACCCAGTGTTCATACTTCCGTTCTCCACTTCCTGCCGAATTCTGGGTACATTACTGGAAACTCAACGCCAAGCTTTGCCTCGTTACCGAAGAAATGACAACATGTGAAAATGACAAAAAATATTTCCTTTCCTCCAATGGAAATCGAACTCACAACCTATCGCATGTACGTTTGTACTCCTGCGCCACGATGCCTTAAATAAAACTATCCTTAAGTAAAATATTCAAGATTCAAACAAATATTTCATATTATAATTTGTATATTTCAAATGTACAAATACGTTTTTTTCCTCTAATTTCATGTCTTTAAAGTAAAACTGGCAAATTAAATAATCTCTTTCTATCGCAATCTCAAATAATTTTGTACTTAGAGTATTTTGCTTTGAAAGCCAACTTAAGAGTTTCTATTATACCTACAAAAACATACGGAAATATATTGCGAAACCATTTTATAGTAATATATTTTATAGTAATATATAGAAGCGTGTGACTGTCGATGAGACGGTTGTAAGTTCGATATCCAAGGCGTTGTTGAGTTCCACCGCTCTAAGCGCAGTCCCTTAACACTAGTTTCCCAGGTTCCTTCATTCTCTATTTAATATATATTTACATATTTTTTAACTTCAGGCTATACCCCGCAAATAGTAGGATGGACAGAGGGAGCCTAGTATCATGACACTCCGTTCTTTTCGTCTACTTTTGATTTTAGCGAAAATAATTTATTCCCCCATAACGGAATCGAATCATCACAAGCATAACCGTCGCGCTTACAGTCATTTTGCTATTCTACTGTGCCCCAACGGCCTCATAATTTTTTTTTATAATACCAAATAATATTTCGTGAATTTCAAGTATGAGGCCAAATCTTTTCAACATTCTCTCGAACTATTCCTATTAAGTGAGCCAATACTCTTTAATCGTGTTTTATAAGTTACAGGTACAAAACCGCGTATAGTTAGGAACGAATGGCGGAACTTTAGGTTCCTTTATTCGCTCTGCCGACCTTGCTATGTGCGGGATACAGCGTTAAGCTAAGAAAAACATAGTGTTTATATACTTTGTTCCTATTAATACACTTCCTTTATCCACTCTCACTTTCACTCGGTGCAATCTTACATCCGGAATAACTTTTATTTTTCAGTGAACGGCTATCACTTTTATTAAAACAATTGAAAACATAATGTTTATTATAAAAAATATATATGTACAAAGAAAAAGAGATAATAAAAAAGTTGAAAAAAACTATCAAGAAAAATATTGCATCGGCCGGGAATCGAACCCGGGCCGCCCGCGTGGCAGGCGAGCATTCTACCACTGAACCACCGATGCTGATAGTACAGTAAACTAAAATTATAGTTTAGAAGTGTAGAGTAAGTAAGCTTTCTATAGCTATATTTTTGTAAAGTCATAAACGAATTAAAATTCAATATACATTTGTTCATCTGATAACAGAGTGTACAAGTCCTACATACTCGTATGTATGTATGTATGTAGTATTAGTTCCGTTTAAATTAATACGTTATTTTGTTTCGCGAACAATATAAGAAATAAGAACGTGAGCGAAATTCTTCCTACTCGAATCTCTACGGTTCGTTGCAAACCATTTTATAGTTGCTCTTATGATTCTACAAACGACTCTAATGTATAATATATTTAAGGGTCAATATTTCTAGAAACGACCGCAAATAACTGTGTATAGGATAGATGCAAATTGAAAATATTCTTACAAATATGCAATTCAATAAGGCGTTTACGTCCATCCGAGACATTGTTTTAAAAATCTTGATATTCTGTTAACGTTTCTTTTTTGTTTCAAAGTTATTCTGCATTTTTATCTATCTGTAACGAGATTTTCATTCTTTAGTTTGTGCATATCTTAGTTGTGGAATTGTGGAATATTTAGATTTTTCTTTTTCAGTACTACGTTGTAACAACTAGTTTTATAAATTCAGATTATATTTTCCTTTTCCTTTTTTAACATTCTTATATTAGATCAAACTGTAACAAACTAAATATGTAGTACTAAGTAAGAATTAACTCCAGTTTTAATAAATGTATCATTATGCAACTTGACATTGATCTTGATCATAGAGCTGGTCTGATGATGGAGCCAGGACCTGAATAGTAGAGTTCTTCAAAGGTTACCAGTAAACCACATGAATTTAGTCTCGTATAACGTATAGCAGTATATTTTATAGCACTTACAGCAGTTGGCGTAGAAATGTTTTTAATTAATAACTCTTGACCCATTTCTAGTATGAACCTACTACCTATCAACTCATATGTACGCTATAAGCTAGCAAATAATCCAAAAAGGTGTTTATTAATAAAAAATATATAAATAACCGAGGAGAGAATGATAAAATTGTAAATATTGCTATTTTTCTCTTAACATTTTACACCTTCGTATATATTTTCTCTTAATTGGATTGTTGAAAAATTCGCGCGACAGTAATGCCGTTGAAAGCTGTCACGGCGGCATTGTAATGGACGTGTGACGTGACAACTCATTTTTTTGTATTAAGTGGTTTTATGTAGGAAAATCCATAATATATGTAATATTTAGACATGTTACATTTGTAGCTTTTACTTACTTATTTCTATCTTATCTTTGTATTCTTATTGTTATTGTCAGGTAGGCTGTATTATGAATTATATTAAAAATGTATGCTTTATTTAATTTTAGTTATTAAGGCCTCAACAGTGGCAGATTTACAGATTTCTGTGTATGTTCTTTTATTAGTATGTATTTATTGTATTTGTGTAAATATAAGAATGACTCTTTGATCAGTTTAGGGTTTAAGACTAAAAAAAGAACGGAAAGCATACCCAAAAACGATTTCTCATGCAATTTCAAAAAATATGTCCAGTTCTTTACCTATGGCAATTGAACAGGTCGGCAAAAATATATAATTATTATTATTTGTATAAATAAATTTTATAAAAATAGAAAAGAAAAAAAATCTAATAATAAAAATTTGCTAGCAATATTTAAATTAAAGCATAAGACATAGCTGTTAACAAATGGCGGACAAATTGCCACGTTTCAGTTGCATTCGCTCTGCAGTTTGTGTAATGATAGTCTGCGATCGTATCCTATTCATTTCCCATCTATTTAACTGAGCTTCCTCAAGTTAATTCAATAAGTGCCTTTCTCTGAGGCTTTTAATATACCCTTTTCATGAAGAAGTAAATGTTTTTAGATCAAATAAAGTGCTAAAGAAATTCATTTTATTTTTGGTTTTGAACAAATCAATCGAAAACTAAGTACTACTTTAATATAATAATATTAAAAACAACTTATTTCTTATATAAAAAAAGTTTTTATAAAATTCCGTAACTCTGTTTCCTACATGGGTTACTTTGTACATTATTCAAGGGAGCTGTCGATATATTTTTGTAGCATAAAACGGGAATGAGCAGACGATCCATCTAATGGAAACCAGCACCTGTGCCTGGAATGTACCAAATAAAGCAACTTCAGTGCATTGTAGTATATGTAGTGAAACCTTATAAATATTGTAGAGAAAGTCCCGCTCTTATTATTATTGTTTTTTTTTCTTTTTTAATTTTTTATTTTTTTATTTTAAGATTTTTCACGAAATCTAAAGTATTTTATTTTTATTAATGATCCTTGTGGAGCGTTCAGAAGAATGAACGGCACGTTTCTCTAGAGGGTCGTTAATCCTTCCTTTATTGCTTCACGTAACTATAGAACAGGCCGGGATATGTATTGGGAAATGGCAGGTGGGAAAAAGTGCGGTTACATTGTAAAAGCTACGACTTACGTATATAATATATGACCAATAGAATGACGTCTGTCATTCTATTTATTCAGGTTAATCTCCGGAACAACTGAACCGACCATTATAAAACTAATACTGAAAGATAGAAGGGTTGTGGAGCAACATAGGAGCTACTTTTTAATTCGACAATTTTTGCAAAGCAAAATCAAATAAACTTCTAAAAGATTTATATTATGTGCATAAATAACAGTTTATATAATAATATTAAATTTTCTCTAATCTCTTATAGTTCAAGCGGGCGAAGCCGCGCGGGGCCACTAGTTTGAAAATAAAAATAACTCGCGGCTTATTACAGGCTGAAATAAATATAATTGTGAAACCATGCTGAATTTACGTCTCTGATGCTGCAGCGTAAGTCAAGTTGAAATAATGTCTTCATAAATTATACTCTTAGTGCTTATAAAAGTGGCGGGACTAAAAAAGACGATAACGAAATAGCGTGTATAAATCATTGACTTTATTTTTTTCTTTATTAACATTTATATACGAAATGTATTTTTTTTTCACTCCGATCCCATTTTCCGCCGATTTTTAGAGGCATTGTCTGTGGACAGAGGGATTTTTTTTTAAATTATTTCTTTCTGTTAAGTTATTTTAAGTCACAGACAGACTTCATTTTTTTAATATAATAGAAATTAATAATATAACTTGATTTTTTTGTTTGCAGGTCTACAATAACGCATTGTAGATAAAAATCAAAACGGAAAAATATTTTTATCAAAATCAGTTGAAAAATATCATAGTTAAATCTTTATAGTTAATGTTATGTCATATACCTAATTGAAATTTATTTATATATAAATAGTCTATTGTATTTTTAACTAAGATATTATATATTTGTATTATGAAGTCAAAAAGTTATCTTATATCTTTTGAAGCAAGAACCTTTTCAAGAAAGACAAAAGATACTTTGTATTTATATTATGTTGCCAGATTATCCTTACTGTAAATCTTAAATTTATAGCCACTGCATTTCTGAAGCGAGAAATGTTTAAAATACATAAAAAGAAAACTTCTTTTAGCAAAATTCTTTCATCATTCTCCTCTGTTTCTTTAAATCTTTGCAACTGGTGGAAATAAATAGGAACTTTTCCAATTAAGTTAAGCTTATACTAAGACACTCCGTTATCTAACTTAAACTAACCCCATAAATTATTATAAATTGTACGATCCTGAACTCGAATGGTTTACCATAAACCTCTGAAGAGTTCCAATATACAGGTCCTCGCTCCATCATCATCACATCACCAGCTCATTGATTCTATAATATTGTATGTTCACCTATTCTACGTATAATTTTCAAATTTCACAAGTATACAATTATAACAAGAGAATTCTTAGATTTTATTACATAGTTGTTACAGCAAAAAATACAATAATAAAAGCGTTTTAATAACAGTTTTTCTTCCTTATCTGTACCCACTTAAAGAATTGAACTAATGCCAAAACCAACCGGTTAAGCCAATTATCTTTTTTTAATGGAATTCAGAAAAACTATCTCGAAATCCTTTGAAATCCATCGTTAAGGGGACAAATCAAACGTCCTTTGATCTTGTGGCATCGTCTTTTATAGCTAAAGTAAATACTCATGCGAGTTTATGTAGTATTTCACTCGCTTTGTCTATTTGAAAAGACGTGAGGATGGTCGTAGCTCTGGGGAGCAAACGTGCGAGTGTAAACTTGACAGGTTGGGAGTTCGATTCCCACTCAAAGAAGTGAAATATTTAGTACTTTCATTCGGTCACTCTGGTAATATGAGAAAGCTGAGTTAAGTTTCACTACTCAACAGAAGCTCTAAATACAAGTATATTTATTTTTATTTATACCACAGTTTCGAGTCAAAATACCTAAACGTCAACTTAACTTAACTTATACGTGAGAAGGAGTCGAGTGGTTAAAACCTTGATCCCGCTTGGTTGGCGCATACTTTTAATATACATTATTTTGTATCATATATTTTCTGATTTTCCTAAGGAAAGTGCTTAACGTCATCGTTTGTCCTAATCTACATCACTTTTCTTTATATAAGCTTTTTTCGCGACAGAACCATTATCGTTATAATAATAAATTAATTTTCCATAATATTAACATCTTTTATGTTAATAATAAATTAATTTTCCGTAATATTAACAGCTTTATACTGTTTTCCGCACACAATGTAGACAAAGGGAACCTAGTGTTAAGATACTCTGTTTATCACTTTCCGCCGAATTCTGAAGGCATTTCTGGAATAGCTTTAAAGTTGATTTTTTTTATTTATTTTCTAACTTAAATAATAATCTAAGGTACACTCAGCTTGCTTTTTGCAGCTAAAGACTTTATTTCCCTAAATCGTACTTGGCAAGCGATGGCAAGCAGCTTATTTGTTCCATAGCAATATTACATTCTCTTTGAAATAAGCTCCTTTACCAAACGAAGCCTTCGAAAGGATTATGGAATATGTTCTACATGAACTATATATACAAAAAGGTAGTTCACAACTACTTGTTGTGGCATTTCAAAGTTATTATAATATTATAAATTTTAATAATGAATAATAGAATTATTATATTTATAATATCATCATATTATGAAATGAAATTTTAAATGTCTATAATTTATTGAAATTATTATATTATAGAGAAAGGTATAAATAAAATGTCAGTATACACCGAAGTGATTATACTGCATTATATATGTTGAAAAAAGAACATAACTTAAAAAAACTAAATATTAGACCAGTTTTAAATAATCTCCTGAAACTTTACTAGAAATAGAATTACAGTGAGCAGAGATTGTAGGAAATTAGTTTAGAAGTAATTGTGTTCTTGTATTTGGAATACGAGCCGAGCACATGCTGGTGAAGTTTATTATGTTAGCGTTCTTTGTAGTTTGTTAATAGAGGAAGACAGCACGAGAATATTGCTGTTTGAAACTAATATACTTTTGGTGTAACTTCACTTCTGTTTTATTTAATGTTAAGGCAAAGAGAATCTAGTGTCTTGACTCTCCGTTCTTCGGTTTGTGCCAGAGTTAGAGGTATTACGTGATGAGTAGTGAACCTCGACGAAAATCTACAAATAACATAAATCTATAACTTATCTGCATGCTGTCTGTATATGGAAGAGTATAAGAAAATCTATTTTTAGGGGCGTTTATAAACGTAAAAGAACCCAAAATAATGTTTTTTTTTTAATTTTTGTCTGTTTATCACATTTGTGCACGTTAATCTCAAAAACCACTTACATTGCGCCAGTATAGTTTAAATTTTTGGATTTCTCTCTTTATTTTGGTGCTTATTGTTTTTTACTAGTACTACTACTTTTTCTGGCTAATAAAAAGTTTGCATCTACGTATGTATATATATATATATGTAACTAGTAAGTTGTGCATACAGGCGCTTTGCAAATTTAGGCACAAACTATTTTCATTAGGCGTATGCATTTTTTTAAATAAAGTTTTGTTTTTTATAGCTACGAGTACTTCGCAAAGCTGTAAATTAGAAAATTTCCTACCGTTTTTATATATAACATTTTTTTGTAACTACATATATTCTGAAACGAATTAACAATGACCACAAAGTTTTAAAGTAAAATGACATGGCAATCAGGCTTATAGTTTCGACATAGAAAAATAAAAATAGAAGCAATGGTTAAGGATTCATTTCCCCCTATAAATTATTTGCTCACTCTAGTTTAAAAAAGAGCGGCGTTGAGTTACGTTATTCATAGAGAAATACATCGTTTATCTCTCATCTACCAAAAACCGCGAAGCCGTTTTATTTTTCAGTACTATTATTAAACGTGTCCACTTGCAACGTACGGTTTCCACGTCGGTACTGTCTCCAGGGAGTTTTTATATCTTTTACGTGACCAACTCTAATGATCATCTTTTAGCATTTCGTCTATTTCGGGGGTTTTCCTTAAATATATATATATATATGTATGTAAGTATCATTATTTTTGGTTTGTTGTCAAATGGATGCCATTGTCACCAAATTGAATTACAAAGTATATTTTTTACAACTCCACGCAGGGTAGGCAGAGAGGACCTAGTGTTAACACAGTCTGTTCTCCATTTTCTGTCGATTTCTTCAGGTATTGCTTGTTGAGTTTAACCAGTCCCTCCAGATTTCGGTGGTAAAAGGGGAACGTAGTGTATTAACACTAGGTTCCCTCTGCCTGCCCCGCTGTCTGCGGGATACAGCGTGAAGCTGTGTAATATCTACTGAATCATATGCAGAATAATTAACCAATGTAAGTAATAATAAAATTCCGCCATTAATTGTCACTTTCAAGATGCATAATAACTTAACCTCTCGCTGAAAATGTTATTTTAATAAACTTTCTTAACTCTCCACTATATTATTCTAAGAAACATAGTAAATTCAAACTTTATACTTAAGTCAATAAAGTTGAATATGCATTGTAAGAATTAAAATAAAAAATGTCACACTAAAGCGGTAAGTACTCATTAAAGGAAAAACTCTACCGTCCGCAAAAAAGGAAAAAACTGTAATAGCTCGAGAACTTTTTATTTGCGTTTACTTTGAAAGTTTGCCAATGTCGTAGTCTTGTTATTAAAAGAATAATATTACAAGAATATAAAACTGAAGAATTTTTTTAAGAATATCATTGAATTCATTGTTATATCTATTTCAAATAATAAAGAAAACAATAACGTTAACTAATTAGAAATACTACATAAAGTTAAATCGTCATATAAAAATCGAACTCAAAATTATCTTATATTAAAGAATTTTATAGTGATATTGAAAATTAACTTATAAATTTTTCACGTATTTCAAAGAACCTAGTTAATAGATTTTCCCGTCTTTAACAGGTGGCCTGGTTTAAGAATTCCTGAGAATTTCCAGACAGACCGATCGATTAATCTCCAAGTTGTAAGAGATCCGGAAGTTCGATTGCAACGGATTAGGTAGCTGCAGTTCCGTTATACAGATTAATTGTTTCAGCTTTGTGGGAAGCTAGATTTGTTTTATTATAATGAAAGATTGTATAAGATTGTAGCAAGTCGTGGTGCGGGGGCACAAAGTGACTATAAAAGTGACGGGTTGTGGGTTCAATTCCCACTCGATGACATGAAATATTTATTTAAATTTCTATTTCCATTTCTTCGCTCTGCTGGTGATGCAGTTGCCCATCCCATCCCATCTCCCTCTGCCTGAATTCAACGCTGTGATCTGTCTCTGGTGAAGCACAAACTGCCCCTATGACACGACTCAAACCTATAATTTTATGTAATTTTTATAAAATAAAACAAAAATCTAGGAACACGCAGTTAGTTATATTACTGAGTAAACAAAATCGAAGCATATAAATAGTTTAAATATAAAAAAGTTTAAGTATAAATAGTTTAAATATAAAGAGCACTTGAGCTTGCCGTATTCAAAATCTATCAATTACGTTTGCCATTAACGGATTTAATGATGTTAGTGCTTCAGTTTGCTACTACACTCTCTGAGGTATTATAATTGTGGAGCTCATCAACACAATCTATAGAGAATTGTTATTTAATATATTTATGAATAATACGAGAATAAAGGCTCGCCTGGCCTCGGATTACCGAGGCCAGGCGAGCCAGTCACAAACGTGCGAGAGGTTGGGAGTTCGATTCTCTCTCGAGGAAATGCAATATTTAATATTTTTTATTTCATCGCTCTGATAACACTCCTCCTATCATACTTTTGAAGAATAAATCAAAAAAAGACGACTAAATTTTCGAGATTTTTTCATTTTTATCCAATGCAATGGCTGCATAAAATCACTTTCCGTTTTCCAACTATTTCTTTTTTTGTAACGGACGCTCCTCTGGGCCTGTTCTGAACGGCGGCGGACCAAAATTAATTTTCTCCTCTCCGGTGGAAAATCTACTACATGACATCCACGTATACAATCAAGCTTTCCAGATATCCGGATTTCCGGGTTGAAACGGAATAACTATTTATATTTTTTTTTTACTTCACGCTATATCTCGAACATAGCAGGGCAGGCAAAGGGTACCTAAAAACTAATGTTTATTAATGAAAGTTTCCACGAGTGATAATCGAACCCTCAACCATCGCGTTTAAAGTCGCACTGCCTCTGTGCCACGACGGCCTAAACTGTTTATCTTAGATTATAATAAATTTTCTCTATATTCCAAAAATATAACAAAATATAGAAATTTTTTTTCTATAAATTGCAAATATAATATATATTAGAATTTATATTTTCATTGCACCAGTGTAAACCTTATTGCATTTCTTGCTACTTCAGTGACATCGCAGCGTTATCTCTGAAGCGATCGCGATCCCACTGCATATAAACAAACTGATATACCGACAGTCTAAGATAAACTAAATGTATTCAGAGCGTATTAAGGTTAGGACGTTCTTGCATTTAATCGATTTTATTATTTCTAGACTCAGTGAGATATATTAAAATCATTTGTGTTAGTATGAAATTCAATTATTGATTTGTTTTAATTTCCTTAGTTAATAGAATTGAGAACAAGATATATATATAACTAGCGACCCGCTCGCGGCTTCACCCGCGTGAAGTATGTTATTATTAATTTCTGTCTCCATGACTACGTCCTAGTGACGTCTATGCAAAATTTGAGACTCCTAGCATTTAGTAACGAATGACAAAGACAAATGTCATTAGTAACGAAGTTTCATACAAACTTTCAATCCCAAAAACAACCCCTTAGAAGTCGAATATTACAAATTCCCGTCTTAGCGAGCACCTACGTCCTATAAATAACTCCTATGCAAAATTTCAGATTCCTAGCACATGTAGTTTCTGAGATTTCGTGATGAGTGAGTGACCTTTCGATTTTATATATATAGATATATCACTTTGAATATATTTATACAACATGAGGCCAGTCGTAGTACAGTAGCACAAGTGTGCGACTGTTTACGTGACAACGGGTTCTGCTCCCACTCAAGGAAATTAAATATTTAATACTTTTATTTTCTCACTTTGCTAACGAGCGTGACAAGGGGTTGCTCCAATTAACACGCATTGTCACCAGAATTCGGCAGAAAGTGGGGAACGGAGTGACTTAACACTACGTTCCCTCTGCCTATCCTGCTGTGTGCGGGATACAGCGTGAAGCGTGATTTTTTTTTTAATGTAAAACTTTCATAAGCAATACTTATTGTATTACACTTGAGCTAAATCCATTCCAATATCTATTTATTACGTTTCCTTTTGAACGGAGCTAATGATGTTAGTGCTTCAGTTTGCTGCTTTGCTCTCGGAGGTATTATAATTGTGAAGTCCATCAATATAATCCATAGGCAATAGATATAAATACTTGGTTTATTTATATTTCGTTGTTTGTTCCTTTGAGGCCGTCATGGCGCAAGGGCTCAAGGGACGCGACGGTTGTGGATTCGATCCCGAAACGGGGTAATTAATTATTATTTATTAATATTTTCATTTTTTCGCTCTATCACCAAGACCCGGCATTGAGTAGGCTCAAGCCAGATCAGGTAGGTAGGCTTTAATTTTTACTTGTGTCTGTATGTCATATCATATTACAATATAATGAAAGCTTTTTTCTTAATTTATATTGAAATTTCAATTTAGTGTCACAATATTTCTTTTGAGGATTCATTCAACCGTCCACTCTATTGCTTTTCAGTACACATTGTTCCAGGTTTTTGGTCCGTCCGTTATTTCATAAGCGTGAGTTATCCCTCAAAGGCATACCGGCGGACCTCGTTATTGCAGCGATTGTGAAAAATAATCAAAATGTGCACGTTTAAAACGTTTCATGAAAACTCTTATATAGGATGGAGACGACTGCGCTCCTATTACGGGAGCTGCCTGTAGGCTAAAAAATAAAATATTTCAAACTCATACCTAAAAAAAATAAGCAAGATTCTTCAACAGTTTAGACGAAATATTTGAGAAATTCTTGCGAAAATTTTATAAGATATCAGAATTTGGAGAAGTAGGGAACGAAAGTAACTTAAGAGGAAGGGAGTATCTTAACGCTAAAAAATAAATAATTAAATTATAGTTTTTCTATTTATAATAAAAAAACATAAATTTATTCATACATTTCTTAAACGAAAACCAGTCATAATTAACAATTTTTATTATTTTTCTTGTGAATTCAAATATTAACTCAAATTACCGTCACTTAAAAGTTAAGTCCTAGTTACAGTTTCTGAGACGCTTGAAAGCACAAACAGTCGTCAGCTTTAATTTAATACCTACCTTAATAATTTACTAAAACATTTTTCTTTTATTTATATTTTCATTTACTTCAGGCATTTTCTGGATTATCATATTTTTATTGAGTAATTCTGTTTTTCTGTGTGGAAAAGTATGGCGTAACTTATCGCTGCGCTTGGGGAGGGGAGACTGTAAATACGCAAGTTTGTGGATTGATTTCCACCTGAGGAAATTAAATATTTAATACTTTTATTCAAATTAAGAATGTAGTAAGTGTGTTATTCGTAACGGAGTGTGTTAACACTAGTTTGAAGCATATTTCCATGCCTTTGCTCGCCAAAACGAATATAATAAAATAGCCAAAATCCTATTATTCACATGGAAAAATCACCAAAGGAAAAGTAGTCTGCAATAAAATTCTCTTTCTCATATCGGTCGCTTACAAAATAATATCGAAACGAGGACTACTCGTTGTCTAAAGCAATATTTGAATGGACGTCTAAAGCGATATGAATAAAAACATTTTGATATATTGGAAACTAGGATCATGTTTATAGAGTTTGTCCAATACATACGAGTAGGTATATCGATTATGTCTGCTTGGAAGGTGGAAAATGGGAATCTTGAAATGCAATATTATTTTGTTTTAAGCATTGACATTTTTATTTACGTTCTAAATATTTGGATTTTTTACCGTTTTTAAATAAATCTGGTCAAGTGCGAGTCAGATTCTTTTTATACAAACTTAAGTTTGTGGGCATATGGCATATGCACTCATTCTGTACGAAATGAACTATAGATATAATTTTGTAATATTTTTTTATGAATTGCCCATAAATTTTCTTCTTGACAGATGGACAACAAAGTAATCTTATAAGGGTACTGTTTTTAGGTACGGAATCGTAAAAATATGAATACTGCTAGTTTGAGGCCGCCGCGCTGGCGCTGTGGAACAGCGTCTGTATAGCCCCCATATCGTCGAAGTTAAAAAAATATTTAAATTTAGTTTTTTTTTATTTTTGAAGGTGGCTTAATCGTGACTATTCTTAAATCTTAGTCATAATTCAAGATTATAAATTTTTTTTCTAGTTGTTTATTTACTGGTTATTTATTTACTGCTTTTTAATAATTACAAAAACATTTAAGAAACGTTAAATAGCTCTAAGTATAAAAAGTAATATAATAATACGGAACAACGAACGGTTATTCATAAAATGTAAATTTCTGATGCTATTTAGAATGTAAATAGAATGTTATATCGGGAAAAGCTAGACATGACATGTATTGGAAATTGCTGTGCTGAAAACTAAGCGGTTTATTGTGCATTTTCTTCTCTGTTTTAAGTTTTTACATTTATAATTTGTTTTAGGAAAAATAAAAAAGAATTATTAATGTAAAAGCTATTTTTACGCTAGTTTTTTTTTAGCATCACGCTTTATCCCGCACACAGCAGGATAGGTAGAGGAAACCTAGCAATTTCCTCAAAAGAATTCTGGAGGCATTACGTGTTGAGTGGTGTAACTCAACGGCACGCTTTGCCTCAATAGAGCGAAGAAATTAAAATGCAAATTTAAATAAATATTACATTTCCTCGAGTGGGTACCAAACCTAACAACCTATATGATCGGGTTACAGCGTAAAGCTAAAAAAAGTAAAATTATTAGTATTAATATATAATAATAACTAACAAGACAAATTACTCTTAACCCCACCTGAAATTCGACCACTAAACCTAAAGAACAACCAGCCTAAACAAAAAATAACAATACTAAAGCCAATATAAAACAATAGAAATAAAGTTAAAAACGTAATAGCTCAGCGTGACGATCACCCAGCAGTCCAGCACTAACAGATGTCTCTACGTTACAGTAAACATTCCCTTTGTACTGACACCGTTTGAAATGGCAAAGACAAATAGAATGTAGATGTGGCTTCTGGCTTTAACGATTGTACTCTGGAAATTAAGCTGAAAATGCTATAATCACACTACAGCTTATGATAGCCTATTGTAGGTTAACTAAGTGGTTTAACTAATTAAGCGTCTAGAAGCGTGATGGTTGTCGATTCGATTCCTTGGAGAAATGATTATCCTATCTAACTAATATTATAAATGTGAAAAGACTTGATGGATGTTTTTTCTGCTTTCTGCTTTCACGCCTACTGAACGGTTCTAGACAAAATGTAACAGTAATATAGCTTATACATCTTAATGTAGGTTTGGTAAAATACAAATGGTAAAATGTACGAGCACATATCGTAAATATGACGAATAATTCATTTCACGAAAAAGCAAATATTAACGACGAAATCAAATTTTGTCGGCAATGAAATTTGTTTATCAGAATTTTAATGAATATTTAATAAGAAATACATATTGGCAATCAACAGTCAACGTTTTTGTGAAGACAATAAATTATTTATTTATCGTAGAGTTTGGTCCAAATCTGCCTTATATTTTTGCATAGTATAGCCTTTTTTATATTGGTTAGGTTAAGTTAAAAATTTATATATAAGTTATTAAAATATTGTTGAATATAGTTTGTTAGTTTGGACCTAAAGGTGCGGATTCGAATCCCAATGAGCTAAAAATTTTTATACGTCTTTCTTTAATCTGTATATATTTTATATAATCCAATAAATATCACAATATTTTTATAGAAACAGTAATGACAGTAGAAACATGTTTCGCAGAAATAGATTTTTAAAACGTCCAGTACTATAACGAAAGTGTTACCCAAAAACAAAATATAATATGACGCCAAAAATAATATTTTCACCATTTTCTCTTTACTATACTCTTGGGAGCCGTCAACGTCAGCACATGACGGTCAAATGTAGTGCATTTTTATTTATGTATCGAAATTTCTGTATCCATCCCCTCCACACTGAACACTCGTATAGGGGAACTGTTAAAGCTTTTATAGTGAATAGATAAAATATTAGTTATGACTTTATTGGATAGTTCAATTAACGTAAACTTATTTTGTGTAATTTAGGGAAGTCCGAAGATGTGGGTTCAATCCTCGCTCGAGGATGTGAAATATTTATTTACGTTTATATTTCCATTTCTCCGGTCTGGTGTCGAGGCAAAGCGCGGCGTTCAATTCTGCCACTCAACACGCAATGCTTTCAGAAATCGGCAGAAACTAGGGAAGGGACTGGCTTAACCCTAGGTTCCCTCTGCCTACCCTACCGTGTGCGGGATAGTTTTAATAATATCTGAGTAATAAAATTAAGTATTAATTATTACTATAAATATTAAGTAGTTGTAATAATAATAAAAAATAATTTAGAGCAAATTCATTAATTAATTCATATTTATCCCACGATAGCGTCCACAATTTAATTCATTAAGTTTAAAGCATTTTCTGAACAATATACAGGCTCCGATGAGGTCTCAACCGAGTGATCCTCGATATCTTCACCAGATAAAAGATTGCTCCATCGATAGAAATGAATGAAATAAGCGGAAATTGTTGGAAAATTCTCCAAGCTCGGGTTATTTGAACTGCACTTATAGTTGAAATGTTCTTCAATTGATTCTATTTTGTAGTGGTTATTTTATATTTGATTGGTTTTTATTGATATTGTAAATAGACGCCGTCGTGGCGTAGCGGCGTAGCGTGTGAGTTGATGGTTTTGGGTTCGATTAATACCCGAGATAATGAAAATAACTAATTTCCACTACAAAGTATAAAATATCATAACCATGTCAAATCAAATTTGTCAATGTATAAATGAAACGAAGGAATAATTCCCCAAAGGCAAGGAATGTGAGGCCAATAATAATTTAGAAGGATTTACGTAAGGACATCGGGTGACACCTGTGACTCACATCACCTACATATGTTGCTTATGTCGTTTAAGGTGTTTTAATTGTTTCTATAGAGATACATATATATATGGTGGAGAAACTAATTTGTCTTCTTGTCTTGACAGTAAAGAAGATTAAGAATACGCTTTTCTGTAGAAAATTGTTGTAACATTAAAATTGCTACAAGTAATATAGAATGTGCTTGGAGTTTAAAATAAAATACGAGTTAGCTCGTCACTTCTTCAAAGCCTAGCCTTATTCACGTCCTAGTTCCATCACCAAGCTAGCTCGATGATGATATATTATTAAATTGTCACCCAAGCCAAGTATAAGTCATGTTTCACGCTACAATTATTTTCAGTGTGTTAAATTCAGTTTCTTAAATTAGGCAGGCAGAGCTAGTGCTAAGATACTCCGTTCCCCATTTACCGCCAAATTCTGGAGGCATTGCGTGTTAGTGGCGGAACTTAACGCCGCGCTTTACCTGGACACCAAGGCGAAGAAATGAAAATATTAAATATTTCATTTCCTCAAGTGGAAGTCGATATTTATTTATAAAGTAGAGTAAATTTCTAAGCCTTTTGACAGACAGATAAACATACAAAATTAAGTAAATACTAGAATTAAGACCCACTAAGATACGACCCGAAATGAAATTAGTTTATTAATAGTCCGATTTATATCATTCAATTTGTGAAAGCTTTCATTGAAACTTGAAAGAGATTTGAAAAGATAGCAGATCTGCGAGTCGATTGCGTGGTCCACTCTATTAAATGATTGTTGAGATAGGCCTATTCGCAGTAATTTAAATTTAATTAATTTATATGTAGTACGTATGTATATATTAAACTAGCTTTTGTATACCCACTGTTTTGCAATGTATCCCTTATGTAGCATGGTAGGCACAGCCATCACAGATACTTGGCCCGTGTCATTTTTTATCTTATTATTATATCCAATTACCTTTCATATTAATAATTTATTTTTTAATTTATTAATAACATTATTACTATTTTACATTTTATAAAAAAAATTTTCGCGATGACAACGTCAAAACAAATATTAAGCCTTACAACTCTTTAAGTGACAAACTTAGATAAGATAATTTAAACTCTTGGATTGTATCGCTTTTTTATTTTTCAAAAACTTTTGTAATTAAGAAGTTTAAGAAGAAAAATACGAATCACGAGAAACGAAAGCACATCAATCTTATTTTCAACTCGGTCGTCTCGGCTTTAACTTTAAAAACGCCAACACAGCTAAATATTTATCAATAGTTTCTAAAACAAAAAAAATCCTAGTCAAAGCGTCGTGCTGAATATCACCACTCAACACGAGAAATCGCAAGTTTGGGTGCAAAGTAAAGAATGGAATGTCTGAACACTGGTTTCTCTCTGTCTACCATGTAATTTCAGTGATTTTGATAATAAAATGATCAACGATCATGATCCCCATGCTCGTCTAGAATTTATATAATAGACATTTTATCCTAATATTATGAAGTTGAAGAGTTTGGTTTCGTTAAATGTACTATTCTCAGGAACTACAAGTTTAAATTGAAAAAATATTTTTTATCTTTTCATATCCACATCTCATTTATCGAGGTAGGCTGTACAGTTCTGCCACTCAAAACGCAACACCTGGAGAATTCGACGGAAAATGGGGAACGGAACTGTCTTAATGGGGACAGAGAGTGCTAACAATAAATTCCCAGGTTCCCTCTACCTACCCTGCTTTGCACGACATATAGCCTGAAAAAAAAGATAGAATAAAAACTATAACACACTTTTCTTTAATACTACAAAGAAAAAAGTGCCGAATATTCTTTTATTGAAATTGGGCAAATCGCCGAAACGAGATTCATTAGTCGTTGGTGGGATTTCCGATCAAACACTTGCGCTCTGTTGAGCATTGGGAGGCAAAAGGAGTTTTATTCTTCACACTATCATTGTCTGTCAGAATGTAAAAATGATGGAATGCTTTTAAAATATTAAATTATTTTTTCTTTTATTATACTTATAGGAATTTTGTGGCGTAATAATCATTATGCTATTATACTTTATATTATAATAATTTGATTGCTTATTAAAAACTAGCTGCCCCCACACGGTTTCGCCCGCTTAAACTACACAAATGTTTTGTTAATATTATTTAAGTGTATTTAGGGAAAATTGGTTGATTATCTAAGTATGGTTATGTGTACTGTTACATGCATAATAAATCTCAGCTCAGCTTCACGCTTTATCCCGCACACAGCAGGTTAGGCAGAGCAGACCTAGTATTAACACACTCTGTTTGTTGTTGAAACTTCCGTTTTCCGATTAAATGAAAAATTTAAATATAAACATTCTCCGAATAGAGATTAAACTCACAACTTAATAATTAATAATTAAACTTAATAATTATTAATAAAAATTGTAATTATAAATCTAAATATGAATCATAACTAGCACTCTGTAAAGACTAGGTGTGCTCTAATCCCGCGGGACCCATTAATCAACAGGCGAAGTGTCAACAGTGCTGATGTTGGATATAATTTATTAGCATAATTTTAGTTATTTCAGATAAGGATATACCTACTACTATAAATGTTTAGGTTTGCTTTAATAAATGAAATATTTATAAGATTGATAAAGAAATTAATCATTATTTTTTTTAATTTCTCCGCATAGCAGGGTGAGTGGAGCCAGCCTAGTGCTATTTACGAGTATAACACTCCGTTCGGAGTGGCGGTGCTCTACGTGATTGACGTGACATAATGTAAAACCTTCCTCAATAATTCGATTATTAGGCACAAAAAGATATTTAAAAATATATATATATTAAAAAATAAATAAAAAAATATTTAGTACTGTAGGTAAGCATTGAATTTATATATGTACTAGCGGACCCGGACGCGGCTACGCCTGCTTGAAATATAAGAATATAATTTCTATAGAAATATAATTTCAATCTAGATGAAATGCTAAAAGTGACTATTATATTTATTTTCATAAGGATGAATATCAAAATGACGTGGTAACGAACGCGGTCGCGTAGCGACGACGCTTGTTATTAACATGGCAGAATAAATTGCATGTCAAATTAGAAAGTATTTTAATTTATTAAAATATATGTGTAATGTAATGTTATATAGCCTATAGCACTTCTGAAGAATGCAGCTTTCATACAAAATAAAAACAAAGTAAATCGAACCAGTAGATCCAGAGATCTTAGCGTTCAAACAAACAAACAAACAAACAAACAAACAAACAAACAAACAAACAAACAAACAAACAAACAAACAAACAAACTCTTCCGCTTTATTATATTAGTATAGAAGTATAGACAATACAAAAAATGAAAGTCAAATGATTCAAACACTTTGGATATTGAATTTGGGAATCCGATTTGTATTGAATAAAACCACGCTCACGTGACGGTTGCTTCATTTATTATTCCGAAGAAACCTCCAGCTCCGGTAACGAAGTGATTCGGGAAAACTCAAAAAGAACTAAAGGAAAATGCTTTTACAGGTCCGTTTTTAGACTTACTTTAGTATTAAGGTCAAATAAGATGTATGTAAGTGTATGGACCTGGACCAGTCGTTTTAATGGGAATGTTTTAGTTTTGGGTCGTGCGTAGTGAGGATCACTAGGGAGTTTTGTCTTTTCCATAAAAAAAATAAATTAACAATTATACTTAATAAAATGAAAGTTAAAAATATTGGTTAAATTCTAATCCAAAACCCGTTTTAAAATGAAAATACCAATCACCCCTTTTTTTTTATAAAAAAAACTCAAAGCAAATTAAAAAGCAATGATAGGTTTTTTTAACGCTATATCATACTCGTATATTGAAATGAAAATGTAAATAAAGGAAAATATAAAATAATTCATTTCTTCGAGTGGTAATCGAACCCAAAGCCACCCTGCGCCACGACTGGCCTAGAAATAATAATTTAATATTTTATCATATAATAATACATTTTAATAACATTTACACTTACATACATACAATTCAGCCACACTCATCCTCCCGCTACGTATTCACGACGCGAGCCATGTCCCAGTTCTTTTGACAAATTAATGTTTTCTCTTACAAGTTACGAGTTGCGAGTTACGCTGGCTGCAATATTTCAACTTGAAGTCAAACTTCGTTAAAATTATGAGATATGCATTGTTATTATTATATGTAACTTTATTTAAAGTGTAAATAGTAATTTATAATATATAAGTTAATTATTTTATTACTTTTCTTTTTAAAAGCAAAAATATTTGTTTCGGATATTTCAATTCTTTTCATTTATTATTTATTTCATTTCATACGAAGTGATAAGATTATTTAAAATATATCTTGTCTCGATATAAATGGCTGAAAAGTAGAAAATGAAGATTTTCTTATTTCTTGTTTTTTTTTTCATCTACACGCTTTACTCTCCATTTAACAGTGTAGGCAGAGAAAACCTGGAGCTATACCTCCACATTCCAACTGGATTCGAGACATTGCTTATAAGCCTTACCAGAGAAGGGAGCATCGAATCCAGAATTACCACGTTAACGATCATACCATTTCCGACTGAGCTACGATGGATCTTTAAATACTGTTATAGAAATAAACAACTTTTCCATGATGCTCGGTAATATTAATCAACCAAATTGGGACTTGAATATCTATATAAATCTAAATATCAACATCAATCTATTAAGACTGGGTACCTATTACCTATATACCTACCTAAGTATTAGAGCCTTTCATTAGGACATCTTTCATTAGCACATCGATCGTTATTTATCAACTACTTATGTCAGACTGTCTAATACGACGACAGCTTAGTTATATACTAAGCTTAGCGAAATTAGTATATAATAATTAAATTAAATTAATTACAAATTACATTATTATTTATATTACTCCATTATAGCGCAGTTGAAATGGAACTGTTTTAAATATCTGACAGAAGTGGGCCTGTTGACGCCTATTTATCTTGTTGTGTTGCTGGACATAAGCCTCCGCCAAGGAGCTCTACGATGTTCGATGCTGTGCCTCCAGCATTTAGCGACTTCCCTCTACCTAGATCAGATACATGGCCATCGGTTCTCCTCACTATGTCTCCCACCCACTTTCCTACGGATATATGTAATTATTACTTTGAAGTTGTAGGCCTATCCATTGAAGGCTTGTTTAACAATATAACGGCCTGAGATAGTATAATATAGTAATTTTAATTAACAGTAATATTCATCTTATTAATGCTAGATCTTATTTCAATTTTCTAAGTTTGTATCAATAAATTAGTTGCAAGTATTTACAAAATGCGATTACCGGACCTCTGGGATCCATTTAATGACACCTCGCGGTTTGAACGGTTAGTAAAATGAAACAGAATACCCAGCCATAATGGCCGTTCTGAATATTAAAGTTTAAACCGGTACACGAAGCAAATGCTAATTTATAATATTTCAAGTAATTTACTATTTTTAAGGTTCCGTACATTTTAAGGAAAAAAGGAACCCTAATAAGATTACTTTGTTGTCCGCCCTTGTTTCTGTCTGTCCTTTAGAGCCTTTATCTCAGGAACGCATCTCATATCTTGAAATGAATTGAAACCACGGTCCCTAGATTTTCTGAAAAAATCGTATTTCTACATTGACTTAAAAAAAGATGGCCCCTTGTATCGTAGAAAACGCGTATTTCGACAGTATAAAGGCAATGAAAATTAATAGGGTACTTCGGGTTGCCCTAGAATTATGAATCTGGTTTTTTGCCATCACTCATTTCAAATCTCTCTGCATCTCTAAGAAAAAAAGAGTTTTCATCATCAGACATCATGCTTACAGTCAGACGTTACCAGCTTCCCTTCACTTTACTTTCTATATCTAGACGATTCAAAGGATTTTCTTTATATAAATTATTGTTATTTCACATTCTGTTATACTTCAAAGTAGCGTCAAAAGCTTAACAAAGTACATACATACATACATACAAATACAACATAACTCAGAAACGAGGCACGTGCTAGCAGCCGTCGTAGCCGTCGTCGTTAATGTAATTGCCCGACCGACACCGAGCTGGGTTTAACTGCTAGCAACTTTGACATTTTCGTAAAATGAGATATTCCTTCTCTAGGAGATAATATTCGTTAAATCTTGAAAATTATATGAAAATTTTCACATATTAAAACTACGAAGAAAAAACTTCTATTCATCTGTTTATTTTGTATTATTATTGAATATGATTTTCTAAGAAGCCTTCATTTTTGGAGAAAACAGACTGATGATGAATGATTATTTTTGGCTTCACAGTTCATCCTGCTTACAGTATAGAAAGATAACCTAGTAAGACTAACACACTCAGCTCCACAAGCACATCTTTAATTATATTTTTTATTTATAGATAGATAGAATATATAGAAATAGATAGAAAAAAAAATATATATTAAATAAAAATTAAATTAATGCCATAATGAAGCAATGAGGAAAGAAAAATAAAATAGTTTATATAATAGAAGTTAATCGTTAATTAGGATCATGCAGCAAAATAAATATACAAATGATAATTAGTATAATGAGATGGTGCTTATAAAAGAGCCGAAACTGCATCCGACATCTGGCGTGAAATCACCGATTAACTGGGATTGCCCACGTAAATGCTTTTGGGTAACGACAGCATAATATTAATCAAATGTTGAGAGCCAAAGTAGATTGGACTTCATCATCATTCGATCTTGCTGCTTAAAATTCTGTATTTATTCAGATGTATTAAATATATATAATTGGGGGAGATATCTATAATATTCGAATAAGAATCGCACCCACTACCTCATGCCTATGCATCACGACTGGCTCCAATACAAAATTAATTGTGTTTTGAACTTGAAATAAATATAACAATGAATTTAATATTATTCTCAAAAAGTTTCTTCACTTTTATATTCTTGTAATATTATTCTTTTAATAACAAGACTACGACATTGGCAAACTTTCAAAGGAAACGCAAATAAAAAGTTCTCGAGCTTTTACAATTTGTTTTCGTTTTTTGCGGACGGTAGAGTTTTTCCTTTAATGAGTACTTACCGCTGTAATGTGACATTTTTTATTTTAATTCTCACGTGCTTTTTGAACTTTATTATCTAAATTATAAAGTTCAAATTTACTTTATCATTAGAAAATAGTAGTGTTAAGAAAAAATATTGAAATAACAGTTTCAGAGGGAAGTTCAGATATTACGCATCTTGTAAGTGGCAATCAATGGCTAAATTTTATTATTACTTACACTGGTAGTTATCCTGCATGAGATTCTATTTAATTATTAATTTGATTAATTCCATACAATTTTCTCCGCTAAATACTCCTAATCTGACGTGAGAGATGACTGATGACTTCTGACTTTTTCATTACTATTAATTTTCAATTACTTAGAATTTCTGTAGAGTCAAACTTACATATTATAGAATAACCTTGTAACTCAACTTGGCCACAATAGCATCCATTTGATAACAAACCAAAAATAATAATATTTACTCCAAAATTCGACGAAAATTCGAATTAAACTGGGGAACGGAAGTGTCTTAACTCTACACACGTTTCCTCTGTCTTACAGCGATATACGGCGTGAAACTAAAAAAAAAGTAATGATGAATTTTAATAAATACATGATAATGAACTAATTGACATGAAAACGAATGTTATGTAGGAAAACCGTATATTAGTTCAGTCTTGAGTCAACTTCTCTTACAATATTCACGCAGCATGCACCTCATTAAGTAGTTTCTCGACTCCTTCTCACGTATAAGTTTGACGTTAAGGTATTTTGACTTCAGAAACTGTGGAATAAATTATCTTAAATATACTTGTATTTGAAGTTAGTTGATTTTGTAAACGCTAAAACTATCTGTTAGATTTCCGTTTGATTTATCCAACCAGGAATTTGCAATGATTTCGGGACTATTTTTTTGAATTCCATAAAAACAAGTTTTTATTAGGTCGAACTATAACAAACTACGTAATAAAATCTTAATTTAAACCAGTTGCTATATTTGTATCCTAATGAAACTTGGCAGTTATACGTACTTTAGGTAACAATACTATGATATCAATGATCTGGTGTGATGATGGAGCCAAGACCTGAATATTGGAACTCTAAGCCATTCGAATTTAGGCCCATACAATTTACAGCTTCGAGTACATTCATACCTTTCACCTATAGCAGTCGTATAACTTAGTGTAGAAAAGCATATATTTTTTTGTTTTTTTTTTACACTATATTTTTTGTTATTGTTCACAAAAAATAATTGCAACATTTAAAAAAACTAACGTATAAAACTTGATTATTTGAATGAGTGACGCACTTTGACAGCAAATATGATTGTTGTGAGAGAATAAACTACTTTCATATTTCAACTTCGGTAAAATGAAGTATGGCGTTAAGTTCCGCCATCTAACACTTAATGAATAGAATTCGGCTTGAGTTGAACAAAGGAGTCTCTCGATAATAGCTACCTGAAAAAAAGTCCTATTTATTTCCACCAGTAGAAAAGATTTAAGGAAAAAGAGGAGAATGATGAAGGAATTTTACTAAAAGTATTTTTCTTTTCATGCATTTTTAAACATTTCTTGCTTCAGAAATAAATTTAAAATTTACTGTAAGAATTATCTGGCAAAATAAAACACGAAATATCTTGAAAATTAGATGGAAACTAGAGAACGTCTCTCTTATCTATATTTACTCTGTCTTCCCTGCTATACGAAATGCTGCAAATAAAAAAAAAACAAATTAACACCTAAAAACTATTATTTCACCATAAATCATAATATAACTACTTTATTCATACGAGTACGAGTACAAAACTTAGAAGTAAAATTTCCACTAACAAGATGTTTATTAACAAACTACTTTATAAGTTCTCGAGAATGCACGTTCAAATGTGGAAGAAACTTCAAGAAATGCCAACTTTTCTTCAATGTGAGCTTTATTCCATACTATTCTTGATATAAAAGAACCACGTCCACTCCTAATGTTGATTTTGTATGTAAATTAAACTAGAAGAAAATGTAAAACAAACTTTTAATTATGACACTTTCTTTTTTTGCTTCACGCTGTATCCCGCATATAATAAGGTAGACAGAGGGAACCTGGGGATTCTGGAGGTATTGTGTATTGCGTGGCGAAGCGTTACCAGAGCGAGAAAATAAAAATATTACATATTTAATTTCCTCGAGTGGGAATCGAACCCACGACCATATACATATATTAATGTATACACTAATACTAAAATTGACCACCAAATCTATACAAATTACATTATAAACTTGCACAAATATATATAAAGGGTTATATATTACTATAAGATCGCTTAGAGAATAGTTTAATCAGTGTAAATTGAGGGTTGTACTGCGAGACACCCGAATGGCGCCGTAACGTGTATCCGTACCAATCAGTGCCTGGGAAAGCTTTGCTTAAAATTCAACCCTATTAATACATATATTTATATGAAGTTATATATATTTGGATATTTACATACATTTAATTTTTTGGATACAATTTAGAGGAGAAATCTATACTTTATAGTAATGTTATAGAACTAAAATGTTTGTTGGATTGAACGCCCTAATCTCAAGTCCTACCAAATGCAGAATTGTTGTGAGGGAGAGCCTATTTCTTTAGTAAGCCTTTATATAATGCTATAATCTTAACATTATATTATTTGTTTAAATGTAATCTACTGTACCCGACGTCAGAATTACATCAGTAGTCCAAAAAGATTAAAACTACGAATTATTAACTACGAAGGCCACGGAAAAGACATTTACTTATATATACTAGTTGAATTTTAAACTCCCTTCGATTTCTTGTCGACAAAAAAAAACTATATTTGAACAGTTACAATTGAAATTTAACATATATATACAACAAATTTTAGAAAGCTTGTCGTTTAGTAGATACTGTGTAACAACAATCAACATAAAACAAATGTCCTTGGATCTTAGTGTCTCTAGATATCTCAGTAAATGTATGTAGTTTATTAGCTTAATGCAAATCCGGTTGCAATGCTTCGACGGGATAAGTAAGATAAGTTAACGCGTTAACTAAAGTTTGGCTAAGCTTAAGTTGGTATGCACTTACTTGTGGAGTTGTACTTATCTATTTATGTCTTATGTCGATATTAAAGTCAGTTAGCTAAGTGAAATTTAGTTTAATTAAGGCCGGAGAAATATAAATTGATTTTTAGATTTATGATGTATCACACGTGTAGCATTAGAACGTAGTGTTAGAACACTCTGTTCCCCACTTTCTGTTGACTTGTTCTGGACGCATTGCGATTGAAGGCGAAAATCAACATCGCGCTTTGCCTCGACACGACAAATAAGAAAGAATAGATAAAAAATTAAAATATTCGTATCAGGTCCCCCGAGTGGTAATCAAATCCACAACCGTCGCCTTTACAGTGAGACACTGCTCCATCGCGCCACACCGGCTTCTATATAAATATTACACTAAATGAGAATCGAACCCACGATTCTCACGTAGTTATGCACTTTCCACGATAGCACATATAAATATATTTTACACTTTCACTACAATTTAGTTTTACAATGTACTATTAAATCATTTCATATCAGAAATGTATATTTGCAGGTTGAATTCCTCTCGCTAGCAAATGTCGGACATGCCAGGCGTCTTTATTCGCTTTGGGCCCCGTCCAAATACCTGAATGTATAACAATAATGTATACAGTGCTTTAGGAACGGTTTAGCTTAAATATAGTAATTAATATATATAAGTATTTAATTTATAAAAAAATATATTGGCATAGTTTGTGGGTTCAACAGTTCCCATTCGAGGAAATTAAATATTTAATATTTTATTAATAATTCCTTATTATTAGAAGGAATTAGAAGAAGGATTAAGAAGGAATTAATAATAATTATTAATTAATAATAAGTTTCCTTTTATTTCATAAGCCCTTTCATTCACATAATAACTTAAGCTCACCAAAATAATAATTGTATGATAGTTTTCCACCAACTTATTTAGCATATTTTCATTATTTAGTATATTAAATATTAAAAACTTGTATAGTTCCGAGCTTAGAGTAAGCTTTTAAGCTCTAAAAAGAAGTATTAAATCTTTTACATCGAGTTTTTTAGAATACCTAGTAAATAGCTTCACAAACTTGTTAAATTAAAATTTTATAGTAAAATCCCAAATAATGAAGAGACCCCCACAATAATTGTATCTCTCTACACTAGTGTTCCGCTAGTTCAGAGAGTGGAAAATTAAATTTTAATTTCTAGGTGGAATGCGGAAAACGGGTAGTACCTTAGCATAAGGTTCCCTTTCCCGTTCCCTATTTATTCTACAAAAAAATATGTTATGAATAGAGATGTCTTGCAACTATTTTATCACAATCGCTTATTTCCCACATCTAGCATATGTCAAACAGAACGACTATAAATACGGCTATTCATAGGTGTTAGAGACAGAATTATCATACATTCTTAATATTTGCCTTGACACCAGAATAAAGTAATAGAAATATAAATTTAAATAAATATTTCATCTTCTCGAGTGGGGATCGAACCTACAACCTGTCGCCTTATAGTCGCATACTTGTACCCCTGCGGCATAATAGGCCTCATAAAACTTAATTATAGTTCTACAAAGAATATAAAATAACACGAACTATTGCAGGTGTAAAATGACGTAACCGCAATATGATGTGCCTGGCACGGAGCCCGCTACCTCTTCCAACTTACATAATACGAGTATACTTTTGTGACTTAACTTATTTGGCTGAAATGCAACTTTCCTGTCCAAAATATAACTTGTATTTGCTATTTATACATTTCTATGTGATTTTATATACAAGTTAGAAAGTATTTAAAGTAATGCTATCATCAACATACTAATTTTATAAAAGTGTAAATTTCTTTGTTACGATTTCACACCAAAACTACTCAACCGATTATGATGATACTTTGTACAAATATTTTTAGACGTATTAGAAAAGACATAGAATATTTTTTCTTAAAAAAATACATATTTAAAAACATATATTACACTTTTTGTTCCACTTCCACGCCAAATTACTAGACTGATTTATATTAAGCTTAAGTAATATAGCTTATAAACTAGCGACCCTATTGCGGCTTCGCCCGCTTTTACTACTGGATTATTCATATAATGTATGTTTGCAAATCACTTAAGATAATGTGAAAATTAATTAAACCCTAATGCAACCCGCATTTTCGTAGTTTCAATAAGGATTTTCCAATTGTTTTACACAGCAAGGATTTTTTAGTAGGTACCGTAATTTTAAATCTTAAATTAAATAATACATTCAACTCGAATTATCCAATACGTGCAAACGCATCTAAATCTTAGTTGCTATAAAGGCAGGCGGGTTTTTTTTTTCGAGCTTGTGGTTAATGCTGAAGAGGGTATTCTGTCCCTGATGAAAAGCAAGCACTACGTGGGCTGCCTGTGACGAAAATTAAATAGAATGATCGGCCGGGAATTGAACCCGGGCTGCCCGCGTGGCAGGCGGGCATTCTACCACTGAACCACCGATGCGTGTAAGGCAGGCGGGCGCGGCGGACTCGCTTGTATAAGCATAACGTCGCGAGGCGCGTTTCGCAGCAAGGATTTTTTGATATTGTAACAACTTCTAAAGTACTTATTAAAATGAAAAACAGAAAAGACAGTTTTGATCTACATTAAATGGCCAACGTAACTAATATACTTATTTATATGCTGAGAGTAAGGGATAAGTGAAACTTGACTCGATACAGTTGATGTGTGAACGGCGTGATGTGTCAATAATTAAATGCGTTTTTTCGAAAACTATTCGCAATTTCGAAATAGTTTAAAAAGCTAATTTTATCTTCGTTTAACGTAGAAATTTAATAAAGTATTTTAAAGGATATGGATTAATACCATTATGTAAAAATATCCCTCACAATAAAAATATATTGAAATTACAATTTTTAGACAGAAATATGATCACAACACGTTATCCTTAAAAGATAAAAATATGCTCTCGCGGACTTTTTTGTAGATTTTATTAAGAGGAACAATACTCCAGTACATTTTTTTCATGTTGTATTTACCATTAAAGCAGCGCATGCGCCAAAGTGTCTCAGTGGGTAGGACTTTATACACATTTATCGTATTTATGTTAATTTACATAAGAATGTACAAATAATAAACTATATATAAACCTTCCCTGAGAAATACTCGACCTAATAGTGAAAACCGCATCCAAATCCGTTGGGTGGTTTAGAAGAAGAAGAGTTAGAAAGTTCAGACAGACACAAAAAGCGACTTTGTTTTATAAGATATAGGATGTGAATAACACATAGACTGTAATTTATGACAAAATGCTTATTTTGTATAATTTGGCCATAACATATAGCGTAAACTCTGAGCGGGTGAAGCACGTGGGTCGCTAGGGCTGTCATAATTCCTTTTATAATAATAGGCTAAATTGTTGAAATTTTTATTTTATATATTACTAGCGGCCCGCTCGCGGTTGCACCCGCGTGAACTATGTTATTATTAATTTTTTCTCCATGACTACGTCCTAGTGACGTCTATGCAAAATTTGAGACTTAGCATTTGTAGTAATGAAGTTTCATACAAACTTTCGACCCCAAAAACAACCCCTTAGAAGTCGAATATTGCAAATTCCCGTCTTAGCGAGCACCTACGTCCTATAAATAACTCCTATACAAAATTGGAGATTCCTAGCACATGTAGTTTCTGAGATTTCGTGATGAGTGAGTGACCTTTCGATTTTATATATATAGATAAGTCTAAAAGCCGTTGTGGCGCATTGACATAGCGTTTGTCTGTAGACGTGATGGTTATGTATTCGATCCCACTCAAAGAAATACACTGTTTTTATTTCCTATCTATATATATATATTAAATCGAAAGGTCACTCACTCATCACGAAATCTCAGAAACTACGAGTGCTAGGAATCTCAAATTTTGCATAGTAGTTATTTATAGGACGTGGAGACAGAAATTAATAATAACATAGTTCACGCGGGTGTAACCGCGAGCGGGCCGCTAGTCTCTAATAAAAAGACAAAAGGCGTTCAGTTTCGCTTGGGCAGAGGAACGTAGTGGGTAAAAAGTCGGGAACTGAGTGTTTCGTTCTTCAGGATTTCTTTGGCTACAAAAGCTTTCTTGAAACAGTTGAGCCAAAGTAACTTTCTTAACTAGTAGTAGTAGGTAGGTACTAGTTTGGTTGAAAATGTAATCTGAGTTTATGAAACTAGTTGTTACAACGTAGTACTGAAAAAGAAAAATATCAATATTTCACAATTCCACAACTAAGATATGCACAAGTTAAACAATGAAAATCTCGTTACAGATAGATAAAAATGCAGAACAACTTTGAAACAAAAAAGAAATGTTAACGGAATATCAAGATGTTTTAAAACAATGCTTCGGATGGACGTAAACGCCTAATTGAATTGCATATTTGTAAGAATATTTTCAATTTGCATCTATCCTATACTCAGTTATTTGCGGTCGTTTCTAGAAATACTGACCCTTAAATATATTATAAATTAAAGTCGTTTGTAGAATCAAAAGAGCAACTATAAATTGGTTTTCAACGACCCGTAGAGTTTCGAGTAGGAAGAATTTCGCTCACGTTCTTATTTCTTATATTGTTCGCGAAACAAAATAACGTATTTATTTAAACGGAAATAATACTACATACATGCATACATACGAGTATGTAGGACTTGTACACTCAGTTATCAAATGAACAAATGTATACTGAATGAATTTTAATTCTTTTATGACTTTCTTTATTCTGAAGCATATGGCACAGAAAGTAGTGTTATGATTTCTTTAATCACTTTTCGTCTCTTTAAAGATATTAAACAATGATGCAGACAGCACTTACCATAAAGACAGTCCCTGCCCCGATTGTTGAGACATTGTGTGTTGCGTGATGGTACTCAACGCAGAGCTTCATCTTATATCTTTTGAAAATAATTGTTTCTGCCAAGTGGGAATCGAACCCATAGCCATCACGTCTACGTACGTCGATCAGACAGACGATTCTTCACTGATCCACGACGTCCTCAATAATTACTTATTAATCCTATTAATCAAATTTAAGCACAGCCTACTACTTATAATAAATCAATTTCTTCTTAACTGCTCTACTAAAAGCTCTAATTTATTGAAGACAGAAATTAATAATCAAATACAAATTCATACAGATTAAAATAAGTATTGAAAAGAAAAATCACACGTAAATTTGAATTCATATAAAAAAGTTATATATTTTTCATTTCTGGAAAGTGATAATTTTGTTATCGCTTCGTACAAACTCTACCAATTTAGGCTTTCAATTAGGCGAGATTAAATTGGTTTTAAAAATTAATGAAAAAATTTCCTTTCGGATACAATCTTTGTTTTAAAATAGTCGTTTTCTTTTACTACATTTAGATAATTAATAGGTACATCTAAGAATATCAATGTTAGAGTAGCTTCAAACTTCTTACTATTAACCTAGTGTTAAAACACTCCGTGTCCACTTTCTACTGGATTTCGATTTATTACCTCGCCCTGGTAACGAGGTACAGCGTGGTGTTGACTTCCATCACTCATTACGCCATGCCTCCAGAATTCAGCGGAAACTGGAGAACGGAAGTGTCTTAACACCAGGTTCTTATGTTCCCTCTGCCTATCCTGCTATGTGCGGGATACTGCGTGAAGCTAAAGAAAAATTGTATTTGCGTTAAACTATCTATACTATGTAAATATACATATGTAACATAATGGCGTTCAGGCTGTTTGTCTGTCGGCAATATTGAAGGCGCCATTGGTCAGGGACGTGTCTTGAATACTCCTTGCCTTAGATTAAATAGGATTTAAAGAAGTGTTATCATAATAGTCTATCTTTTACAGAAATTATAATTAATCAGTAGGCTCATCATAGGATCTGAGAGTTTCCGTTGTGTGTAATTTTTCATGCAATTCAGAGTTAATTTTTGAAATATTAACATAAGGAATTAAGTGTTGTGTCTCTCGCAACAATTAAAAAGTATAAATATTTATTTTATAGATTAAGAAATATATAATAGAAAATGACAAAAAGTTGAAAATAGTCAAGTAGTAGTACAAACCTCATCTTTTCAGGTTTACGTTTTATCCAGCAGTCAGCAAGGTGGGCAGAGAGAATTTTGCATTAAAACATTGTTGCTCTCCGCATTCCACTCGGATTTGAGGTGTTTCATTTTTCACGCGTGGAGTTCTCTCGAAATGAAAGGTTTGTACACTCCCGAACGGAGATTGAGTCCATAGCCAGGGTCTGGTGAAGCTATACAATAAAAGAAATACGATGCAATTTCTAATATAATTTAATCTGGTTACCCTACATTACATAAAATACATTTGCTTGTCCTACGATAGGCCAGCAAAATAGCCGTGGTTAATTCCAACAAATTCATATTAAACTTATAATATAGTAGGAGACTGGCTTATATACATTAAAAAATATATTACGTAAGAAGAAAGAAGAGACAATAATAAAATTTAAAAAACATGACCTGTCAAAAAAACTAAAATAAAAAATTGCATCGGCCGGGAATCGAACCCGGGCCGCCCGCGTGGCAGGCGAGCATTCTACCACTGAACCACCGATGCTGATAGCAATGTGTTAAAATTTCTATTCAAATTGAAAAACATCTTCAAACGAGACAGTATTTCTTTAACTTTACAATAAGTAATTGTTTATACAACTGTACTATTTGATCTTATGCCATTTAAACATAGATGAAAATATTTCATATTGTAAAATGTATTTAAAAGCAAAGTTGAAATTTAATGTTATCTAGCTTCACTCCGTATCCCGCACATAGCAGTATAGGCAGAGGAAGCCTTGGAAACTAATGTTAAGTCACTTCCGTTGGCCACTTTCCGCCAAATTTTCAAAGCATTATGTATTAAGTAGCGGTACTCAACAGCGCGATCTGTCGTTACCAGAGCAAAGAAATGAAAATATTAAATGTTTCATTGTCCCGGGTGAAAATCGAACCCACAACCTATCGCGTTTACAGTCATACGCTTGTGCCTCTGCGCCATGATTGGCCTCAAAAAATATAAATGTACCTACATACATATACAGAGTGGAATTGTCAGCACCACTTTAAATGAAACCACAGTTTTAACTACTCTATTAAAGCCTAATATAATTCAGAAAAAAAATAATTCCCAAAAATGAAAAAGTTATTTTTTCTGTTATTTTATTTAGTGTTTTAAAATAAAACTCCATTTGTAAAGTATAACATAAACACGCACACACTTACCTGTCAAAGCGACAACGTCGTACACTTATGGTGCGTCACACGAAATACAGGTATGGATAAAAATCGTGAAATGAAAGAAAATCCTACGTCCTAATTGTTGAGGTACCTTGATTAATTTCTTTAGTTCTGGGTTTGAAATATTTTACCCTATATGCAATTTCAGTAAAAGGAGCGCTGCCTTTTCCATCCTGTATATTCGTATAATTTAAAATGTAGAGACAAATTTATTACAAGACAAATAAATTGAATAACACAATTGAAAAAGAAAATAAAAGTTTTCCAAACAGATTCATTTCCCAAAACTGAGCGAGAATAAATGACAGCTTGTTCTGATTGATATTATAATTTATACTTTAGGTGCTTTTTCTCATTCCTATTTAAAATATTTATGAATTGAAAGAATACATTACGCGCAATTTGTATAAGTATTTGAAAAATACTATAGAGAGGTTTATTTATTTTATTGTTTTGGGGTCACGCTATATCGCACATATATAGTAGGGTAGGCAGAGGGAACCTAGAGTTAAGACACTCCGTTCCCCTTAAAACACTTCTGTTTCCCACTGCTGCATTCTTTAGGCTTTCGTCGTCTTGAGTATCGGAACTTAGAAATAATATTATAAAATAGATATTTTTATCTGTATCACTATATACTAATATATAGACATTAATTTTAAAACTTAAAAAATATAAACTTTCAATTTACGAAATATTTAAAAAAATAAGATGCATCGGCCGGGAATCGAACCCGGGCCGCCCGCGTGGCAGGCGAGCATTCTACCACTGAACCACCGATGCTGATGACTAATGATCTAAAATTTAAAGTTATAGACTTACTGAATAAGGATTTTTTTTTATAAATTACTTTTTTAAACATTCTTTTTTATATCTAGATAAAGCTCATGCGTTTTTGAACTTAGATAAATAGTAACAGATAACATAATATCACGCGTTTTTTAATATCTCTGTACTTTATTGTGATTTGATGCAATGAATAGTTATATATTATGATAAAATTATTATATTAAAAATTATTTTCTATTAGCACTATAATTTTATTAATTTAATATATCATTATTTAATATCGATTAACGAACGTGCTTAATATATTACAAATTAATTGAAAATAGAATTAACAATTATTAGAAATTAATTAATTCGTTAATTTCTAATAATCTTTAAATCTATTTTCAAAATATTATCAAAAACCACCATTTATTGATTGTATGGAATTCACAAATAGTAAACCTGGAAATGTTACCCTTGTGTTACTTCCACTCCTCTAAAGAATTCTCACCATTCACCTTCGTCACAAAAGCTCTTGACTCAACTACAAAATAATATGCTTTAGGTCATGGCTTTTTTCGCGAGATCCCATGTCCCCCATGTAACGGGTACCTACTGGCACAGAGAATCTAGTATGAAGACACTCTGTTCTCCATTTTCTGTCTATATTAAATATTTTTGTTTGTTTTTTTCCCATGTCGATTATCAACTTTAGGATTTTTCCTTTTGATTTTTGCCAACTTCATAAATCTACTGGGAGCCCACTGGGAGCTGCCTATAGGTTATGATTAATCGGCGAATGTATCACAATAAGCGACAAAAACTAAATATTGCCCTTATCGTTTGACTGCGTTGACTTAAGAAGTTTAGTTTCTTCTGTGCCCTAGGGACTCTCTCTCTCTTATAATAAACACACAGTGATCCTATAAGGTTTCAGTTTTACGGAAAACCAAAGAGGTTATTTACCAAATTCCAATTTTTATTAGAATTAATAGATTACGCAGAACCTTGTGTTAAAACACGCCTAAATTTCACACATTACATCTCGAGTAGTGGAATTTATAGCTACGCTAGGACTACCATTCTCTAAGAAAACGACTACGTTTTAGAAATACCACACACGTAAAGCTTTAAGTAAGCAAGGGTTCATCTGTTTAAACAATTCGTTGGAATTCATCAACTCATCACAAAATTTAGCAAATTCATCGCGTTTTCGTTATATCGACAATCCGAAGTGAAAGGAAAGATAAATTTTACTGGAACGGAAAAGTGAAAATTACCTGTATTAATTAAAAATTAATTAAAAATTACCTGTATTGAAACCAATTAAAAACCTCCTACCAAATTAAATTTCACAGAGAAAAAAATATTGATAAGTTTCACGATCTATAGCCAGGGTAGAACACCGCGGACCGTAGTTGCTCTGTCCCATTCGAATAAAAATAATTTAATTTTCAAATATATCTCATTTCTAATATACTCGTACCTAATCTTATTTAAACTTGGACGGATCCAAGAGGTTCGGGTTCAAATCCGTTAGGTTCTTATTTTTATATTTTCTATTTTATCTTTTCTTTTCTCAGTTTGAAATGAAATTTCAAAAAATATTTACATTTAAGCTTTGAAATGTTGACCTTTCTCAATTTCATAAGAATAGCATTTCCAGTCACCTCTAACACCATGGAGCCGACGAGGTGAGCCTGATTGAGGCGGATATTTGAAGTGCGCTTCAGCTTACTATTTGTTTTATACCTTCATTACAACTTTTAATTAACGTGTGCGCTGTTTTAATAATATTAATGATGAAACTTTTACTGTAAAACATTACATTTAACATCAAATCAAATCAACTTCACGCTGTTTCCCGCACACAGGAGGGTAGACGGAGGGGAGCACTCTCTTTTTTATTCACTTTGTGCCTCTGCGCCACTTTTTAAGTATCTATATTTTTCCCGACTGCTAAGGAAGGGTTATGTTTTCTTCAATCAATAAAATATTTACCAAGAACCCGCATAATTTAAAGAGTTAATCCCCTCGACTGTTAATCCTAATAAACTATTGGGTTTGTTTATTTTCTTTTTAGATTTATGCAGTCGGTGTTTTTGTTTTTTTTAATATTTTTTTTATTAACGAAATGTCTTTGATTTAATTGCATACAAATATTCCGTATTTATAGACCGCTCTAAGCTCTGAGATCGACCTAGAGAGCTATCTGGAGAAACTAATATATTATTAAATGAATAAAAACGACATAACAAGATCGCTCTCAAGATCAATCTGGAGAGTGATTTATAAATAGGGACCTAAGATTCAGCGGCTTGTTTTTTTTTAAATATACTATATATATAGATATTTATTTGTCTTCTTCTCATAAAAAATATTTTAAATATAGATCCCATTTTCTTGGATTGAGGCCTCTACTTTACTCTAGCTTAATTAGTTCTTACATAAAGACATCTCTTTTGTGCGACAAGTTTTTCTATATTGTAGATGTCAGTACTTGAATAAGAAACCTTCATTACTTAAGTATAAATAGATACATATAATTAACAACTGACTATTGAAAATATTATGAAAACAAAAAGATATAAAAAACTACTTATTATTTTTTTCACAAATCCAACAGTAAATTTCAAATTCAATTTCTTTACTATGAGATATATAAATAAGTTTGAATGGCGCTACGTCACTGCTACCTCCATTATTTCAAGTTTACGTCGCGCGCCATTCCCTACAACGTACGACGTGTTACTTCTCGTAAAACAACGAGAAATATGTTTAAAGAATGGCTGCGGAACAGCTAGCGCGATATTAGGTTCAGAATGCATTATGCTAACGCCCTAACAGAAGAAATAGTATGCTGTAAATAAAATGGGAAGTAATTTTTGAAATTTGTTTAGAAAATATTTGAATATTAAGTGTTTTAGGTTATCTTTATTTTAAAGGTATATTTGTTATGTGTCTACATGTATAATTATACGTAATTTATTTTGTGCATAAAATCTATAAATATTTTTATTATATAAATAATCTTAGACAATTTTTGTTTTATATACTAATTAAGAATGCATACTATTGTACAGATTGGTCGTGAGAATAGGCGTGTCCAAACAGAAACCGTAGCGTTTAACACTTCATTCTCCATTCTCTATGACAACGCCGCATAATCTATTATTCATAATTGATATCTAAACGTTGCTTTCTTATAATAAAAACTAACTATAAAAAGAGAGATAATATGATATACCTACATTATTCTCTTGCTCTTCTTCACCTAATGAAACTCAAAACTGATTTGGCAAGCTTTTGTTTTATTAATCGTTGAACCGCGCCATCTTTTAAGGAAATTCTGAACTATTTGATATAAAAGACGAATATAAAAATATCGTAAGTAGTTCAAGCAATGGCTACTAGATGTCAACAGTGTCCTTTATATCTTATAATATGTTGCAAATTGCAATGCAACAGTTGCATGGCACTTGTTTGTACTTGATTAAGTGATCATCCTACTAAAAAAACCATATGCAATTCATAGCGCGGAAAATAAGCTATGTATCTATGTATGATCAATATAATGCATATTTTGTTGATGCCCTTTCGTTATAAAACAAAACACTTACGTAAAATATTTTTATAACATTATATTTAAGCTTAATTAAGTGTATAATGTGTAATATAAAGTCCCGTAACTAAAATTAAAGGAATGAGAAATATATGGTATTTACAATATGTTGCATTATAAATCAGTAGAAACAGTTTATAAGTTCTTCTTCTGATCTAATGTTTAAAAAAAACATTAGATCAGAAGTTAAATATATTTAAAAAACGTTATAAAACCCCTATTAACACATTAGAAGTGGATGGTAGTTGTAACTAATATTATCTCGGGTCTTTAAATGATGGAGCAGTGCCTGGGACTCACGACCACAGGTGTAGGCTCAAGCTACCCTTTTCGTTATAAGTCGCCTTCCCTGTTCCAGCCCAGTGTAATTATAAATAGATGTTAACAACATTCCTAACTATAATAACAATTAATTAATCAAATAAATAATTGTTCAACTAATCGAGTCCGCCAACAATAGTATAAATTTGTCCTGATACAATTTGGTTAAGTAAGACAAACTTAAAAAATATAATAATAAAACAAACATGATACAACATTTAAGGTTATCTGTGGCCAGTCATTTCAAAAATGTCAAAATAACTCTCTCGATGCCAAATAACTGTTGTTTTACTACATTTTTACTTCCAAATCTCTTAAAAAAGCATTAAGATTGAGTTCGTCGCGAAACTATTACCTTAAAAAAATATGATGATTCACGAGACATCATCATAAAGTGCGCGCTATAGCAATTTCTTGATTTAATCCTGAAGCATCGAAACGTCAAATTGTTTTTAAACTTGTTTTACGGGTGTTTTTGTTAAAATTAGTGATAAATCTCGTCGTATAAAATTTGTGGTGCAATTTGGTATCGGTTTCGAGCCATAAAGTGTGTTCGAAGTGTTTTCAAGTGGAATTTTTCGAGAGTGTTAAGGTTAGTTTTTGTTCCCGCTTTTACATTCTTTTGAGGTCCTGTTCCTGGTAGCGGTCTGCAGTTCGGTGAGTAATAGCGTTTAAGTTTTTCCATGAAGAGTTTCCAAATATTTGGTAAATCGAAGTGTTGATTTAATGTCAAATTTGTATACAACATAAATGTTTTGATTGTGTGAAGGGCAGGCATTCATTTGTGTTGTTGCACATCTTTCACATATTATTATGTATTAATGGCATAATTGCTTTCTGTAATTTATAATTTTAAATACTATTAAAGATAATGCCAATAGTTTATTGTAAGACAATTTATTACATATATACTATAACAATATAGCACATTAGTCAATCAACATATAATAGATACAAGTATAGTAAATTTTATGTTGTTAGAATAAAAATTGTATTTTTCATATAATAAAAGGTTTATAAAGATTACAAAATATGAACCACTTTAAAAGGTAAGTGTAGGATTGTTTAGTACCAAATATTTTAATAGTTTAATTCTGGGTTCAAATCCCAGAGAATAGAGAAATTTTATGCATTTAACAATCACTATAGTGATTTTAATTGCTATATGCAGTTTTTTATGAAGTTTTAATTATTAAGTAAACTTATGAAAACATTACATTACATGCCACAGGTTCGATCCCTGCATTATTTGGGCAGTATATAAGTGTCTATATATCAATACACACAGAAGGTAAAAATGCTGAACTGAAAAATGGAGTGTCTCGACACTAGATTGTCGCATGATGGAGGAAATAGCATGAAACTTAAGATGTAAGCTGTTTAGTAATGCAATCATGGAGCAGCAGCTCAGTGTCTGACTATAAATGCAACACTTGTGGGTTCGATTCCCACTCTGGAAAATAATTATTTTCATTTTCTCTCTCTTAACAAGAAAGCACTGTTCTGTCTTGAAAACTAGACAGAAAGGTGGACAAAGAGTGTTTTAAATTTAGATCCACTCCAACTCCCCTGATATATACAAAATAGAGTTTGAAGTTAGAAGAAAAAAGTTAAGTTTCTTCAATATTGGGTTCAAATCCCAAATGACAGCAATTTTTTAATGAAAATAAAAACCAGTACTTTTATGTTTGAATCATTGTTTTATATTTATGTTTGTATGAGCTACTCAACAAGAATTAGATGTTTGTAAAAAATGAGGTTTCAGTAACACTGAAAATATAAAGTAAAATGATATATCACTATGTGTTTTCTATTGGGAGCATATATGATATTGGGAGATGTGTGAAGATGACAAAGCCATACTCATGAATAAGTATATATTGAGTTTGAATCTCAATTAATATTTTTTTAAGAAAAGACAAATATTGCTGTATTAAAGCAGTTAGAATGTGAAGAATGATGTTTCTCAACACTAAGTAACTCTTAGGTTCTCTCTGCATACTTATAATGTGGGAGATATGTGAAGATGAAATAATATTTGTTTACTTATATTTTCAAAATATTTATACTATATGATATTTTAGCAGAGTGTAGTGATGAATTCTGACAGTTACCTCACTATCCCTGATAGAGTTTAGAGTTTAAGGAACAGAAATCGCCATTTCTAAAGTAGCAACTTTTGGAAAAGAAATTATTTTAAGGGTTCTAACCCCAACTACTTATTTGCTAAATAAAACTGACAATTACAACTAGGTTCGATTCCTAGACCCTAATATGTCAATGAATCTGTAAAGGATTAAGTATGCTTTAAATGCATAATGATAAATTAGTCTTGTGAAGGCTTTCACTGCAAAGCCTTTTTATTATATGATGAAAAATACAATTTGATATGAATAAAGCTCCAAAGTAAAGATTTTTGTAACTTGGTATAAGTCTCACAATTATTATAAGAGAATATTTTAAAGGCATACAGCAACACCCATCAGATTTTTTTTAAATTTAAGTAAATGTCTGTCTGCCTTCATTAATTTGGAAACCCTTTCTTATATCTTACACAATTAAATACAATCATGGTGCCATTACCTAATAATTTTTATTGAAACAATTGAAATAATTATTTTTCTTGTATACAATCTAGCAATACAGAAAATATTTTATGTATATGTTGTATTTATGAATAAAGAAATAAAAAAAAACATCCTGATAAATAAAATGATGCGGGATGGTCTGGTCTATTTATTTACCATTATCCTTTCCTGAAATTCCTTTAATTTTATTTATTATTGTTTTATTTAATGAAGTAAATCAATGCTGTTGACTTAAAAAAGTATGTATGTATAGATATAATTATATTACATAATTTAAGTCAGCAATGTTGACATAAATAAAATATTATAAACAGAACTGTGTTTTATTTTACTCTCATGGTACGTAAAGGTTAACCAAGGTTATTCTGACAGTTCCAGCGCAGTTCATACCAGGTCGAACAGGTGCGGGCCTCCTGATCCTCAACGGTTTTACGTTTTATATGAAAAATCATCAAGCACATGGAAAGAAACAGTGGTACTGCTCCTCCAGGGACGTCCACGGCTGCAGGGCTGACGTCATAACTTACAGAGGGTTCGATGGTAGAGATTATATCTCTATATTTAGAGGGAAACATATACACGACCCTCCACGACTTAGGCAATGCCATGATGGCAGATTCATAAGAGAAAAAGATTTATCTAGACAACTGATGAAATGATTTTTTTTGTTACATAATTTGTATATATTTGTTTTTTTAAATCATGTGATGTAATTAAATGTACTTATTGTTTTTTAACATAATTATTATACTAATGTGTCTTTGGAAGCAGTTTCTATGTAGGGACCTGCTAGTTTTTAGATGGAAACAAATTTTGATGATATTTTAGAATACAATATTCTGGTATATGTGAAGGTTTTATTTTATTACTTAATATTTTTTGACCTATTAAATGTTTATGGAGTGGAAACAAGATATTTTACTATTTAGTTTTATTTTTTAAAGAAATATTCTTTTGTTTTATTTATTTTTGTACAGATTGTATGGTAATTGTGATAGTTTTTTCAGGTATTTATTATCTACCGTCTCACAGGACTGGCAGTATGGTGCTAATATTCAAAGACAACAAATATTGGATTAATAATCGTTATCAGAATACTATTAACTGGACATGCAGAGACAGGAAACGACTCGGATGCAATAGCTGTGTTCAAACGACAGTTGAAGGACGCTACATAAAACACAAAGGCTTTCACAATCATGAAGACAATTACACTAAATACAATTTCAACGACTGATATATACTTAATTCAGTGTTGCCGATTATTATATCAGTAGAAAGTTATAGCGAACATAGTAGGGTAAGAAGAGGGAACCTTGGAACTTAGTGTCTTACATTCTCCCATTAAATCACTTTCATTCGCTACTTTCCGCTAAATTAAAGAATTAATTGTTTAAATAGCAATATACAGGGTGTCCCAGGAGTCAACGATAAAACGAAACCAGGTGATAGACCAAGTCATGACAGTTATGAGAAAAATATAAAAAAAAATCTTTGTCGTGTATTTTTCATATTATATTGATTTTAAAAAATATCGGAAAAACCGACATCCTGTGATGGTTTTTCAAGTCCCAGGACTACAAATATTACTCTTTCTTCATTTTTTTTTCTGTAATGTAATCATGAGTAACCTTTCTGTGAATTACAGTTTAAGATTTAAACATACCTGCATCAGTTTTCAATAAAATGTGGTGTTTTTGCCAAACATTAAATTCAAAATATTTACTATACCCAACTTTAACCGACTGTACTATAAAAAAAATGTACTACACTGTCTTTGCAAGTAACTTTAAAAGTTGGCGCATTTAATCTAGATTCCGAAATGATACGACACTTGCTGGATTTCTTCTTTGTTGAGGAGATAAAAATCGAAATACACGATAATCGGAATGACGTTCAGCTTTTTGGTATCTTTTCCGATATATTCTAGCTACAGCATTTGCGTTACATAACCATTCTTCATGAATGAAATGCATATTGGCAATGTGTCAAAGACCGAATATATGGCCTGCGAGAGCCCGGACTCGAGCACTATCCTTATAAGTATCACTATCCTCATCCCCTAAGTTGGAAAAGTTCAGATACCTTGGATCCGTCATGCACGAGTCTGGAGGCATCGATCACGATAAGACGGATAAGAGTTTGGACGGTATCCTGCGATCACAGACCACACCAGTGACCTCCCGCCACTTAGCCCAGGCAACGCTTATGCGACTTAGGGGCTGGCCCAGGACTTATAAGGATAGTGCTCGAGTCGTCGTAGGCCATATACTCGGTCTTTGACACATTGCCAATATGCATTTCGTTCATGGAGAATGGTTATGTAACGCAAATGCTGCAGCTAGAATGTATCGGAAAAGATATCAAAAAGCTGAACGTAATCCCGATTATCGTGTATTTCGATTTTTCTCTCTTCAATAAAGAAGTAATCCAACAAGTGTCGTACCATTTCGGAATCCAGATTAAATGCGCCAACTTTTAAAGTTACTTGCAAAGACAGTGTAGTACATTTTTTTTATAGTACAGTCGGTTAAAGTTGGGTGTAGTAAATATTTTGAATTTAATGTTTGGCAAAAACACCACATTTTATTGAAAACTGATGCAGGTATGTTTAAATCTTAAACTGTAATTCACAGAAAGGTTACTCATGATTACATTACAGAAAAAAAATGAAGAAAGAGTAATATTTGTAGTCCTGGGACTTGAAAAACCATCACAGGGTGTCGGTTTTTCCGATATTTTTTAAAATCAATATAATATGAAAAATACATGACAAAGATTTTTTTTTATATTTTTCTCATAACTGTCATGACTTGGTCTATCACCTGGTTTCGTTTTATCGTTGACTCCTGGGACAGACACCCTGTATATGTATTAATTTAATAAAGATATGATATTTTCACTTTTATTGTGAGATAATAGATTTAGGAAACACTTATTACTCTTTAACAGCTATGTATTGTAATTTTCCTCAAAGTACTTATATTTTTATTATGCAATCTTAAAGTAGGTACTTAATATTAATTAAAATCTTATTGCTCCCAATAATTGGTTTAAATTTGTTCTACATAATAATACTATAATATATTAAGTAATATTATATAAAAATATATGAAATAATTTATACATTTCCAGTTTGATATTTATTTATTTTTTCGTTTTATTTTAATTTTATTTATGTAGTATTATCGTTGATTAAATTAATGACATGCTATAAATATCGTAGCTATATTTATAGCATGTCATTCAACTTAAGTTTAAAGTTACTTGTTACATATAAGTAACTTTTTATTATATATTTGTTTAGGAATTTTGTGTGATGCATTTATTTTTAATTATTCTATAAATAATTGTCGAAAACTGATAATCTTGCCATTGAGTGGAATTCATATTATTATAACATTATTTATTTATTATTATAATATTATTTTATAAAGAATGAACGAATGATTCAAAATATGTACAATTATTTTATATCTAATCTGTAAAGACTTTTTTTTATTTAAAACTGAAGTCGATTTTACGTTACGGTAAATTTAAATCGATTGACTGAAATAAATTATTCATATATAAATTTCTTGTGATTAAATAAGTTTATTTATTAGCTGTTTTACCGCAAATACTTTTGTAAGTTCTCTTAAATTGATTCTTATTTATTGTAAAATTTATGGAGAACTACATTTAAAACAATGAAATTTATGTCTTAATACATTTATCATTAGATTTATAATGTTTTCCTTTAACGAATTGCAATGAATATTCATCTAATTTTATAATCTGTTCGATTGGTTTTATCGTATTCGTTTGAATATCGAATACTTATTACGATTTGTTATAGTTAGTAAGTGGTGAAATGAAAACTGTAGAAATAATTGGTTCATTTACTGTAGTGTACTGGACTGTATATTGACATTGGACTGTAGATGCGACAGGTTGTGGATTCAATTCGCGCTCGGGGAGAATGAAATATGTAATGTAATATATTTTCATTTTCTTGCCTCTTGTGTCGAAGCAAGGCGCGGCGTTGAGTTCGGGCACTCAAGAGGCAATGCTGCCAGAATTCGATTTGAAGAAATGGGTCGTGTAGAGTCGCGGTCGCGGAGTGTCTTAACACGTCACACTGTGTATTTGGCTTGACTGAATGTTCGATGGAATATAATATTCGTTAAATGCTAGCCTAGTTATTAAATAGTAGTAAAGTATAATGTTGTATATATTGTATGAATTACATTGTTTTAGCTTTCTCCATATATTAAATTATATTGTAAAAAATATAGCATAAATTATGATACTAAATGCATTGATATTTTTAGTCTACAACTGGCAAGTTTAATTTACTCAAAAATAACTTAACAAAATTATTTATAATATAATATAAATTTAAAAATACAGTTACTACTTATAGTTTACAGTTATTATCAAAATCAGGGTAGGTACAGTAATTGGCCAATGTTTGAAGTTGCATATTAAAATTTGAATTTTATTACACATATATATTTTTAAACAAAACATTGAACTCAAGCACGATATTACCCGGGCAAACCGGACATGACAATTACTAATCTGATGGTGGTGGAATAACTAAAAATCTTAAAATAAGCACAGGCAAAATTACCGCTATTAAATAATAAAAAGTCAGTTTCAATTAAACCACAAAAACATGCAAAAATAGGAAAATACATTAAAAAATCCTGTCAATTTTAATTGCACGTGCGTTATTTAAAAAGTTTACAGTAAAATTATAATGTTTCAATAACACCTTCCCTCGTCTCAATAAAATCGGCCATTTCGTTTTTTGTAAGTGTTGCCAGTCTGTTAATTCTAATTCTACTATAAATTAATCGCAGAAACATCTAACGAATTATAACGGAACTTAAATAACAACTGGCAATTATTTTTACTTTGTCTTATTATTTTTTTTTATAAGCAGAATTATTGTTAAGTTATTTAAGTTACTGCACCATTCCATTATATGTATAAGATTTGTATAGGTCATAGTAAAAAATAGTTCGTTTGCAGTAGCGTTATAACTTATAAGCTTTCATTGTTTAGTAGGGACGGACATTTTACGGGCCCTTAGACAGTACTATTGTAAGTATAAAAAATATATTAAACAAATATGTCTACTTTAACACGTTCATTGCGGGATCTATTTTTAAAACTTTCATCTGGTGAGGTTGAGGTCTTTCCAGCCTCATATTTTACATATATGTAACATAACACATCGGTGTAAAGTCTATACGAGGCGGTTTTCGACCTCAAGCCGCAGTGAACGTGTTAAGGCATTTGCTCAACAACTTATTTTACGCTTTCACTTTATTTATGTACTTACTTTTATATTATAGAATCTTTATATCTAACCTAAGTACCTAGTCACTATGGCTACCTTGAAATTCCTTCACGTGCCAAATTTAATTTAAGTCAGTAGGTAATCTTTGTACTAATGTATTATCGGAATATATAAAAAAATATAAAATTACTTTTTTAAACAGTATATAAGTTTATTTTTATTTCAATTCCCGTATTTTTTTTTTTATATTATTTATGTCGAGTACCTAACACATTCTTTAAACTGTATTTATTAACCGCTCTCAACTTGAAGAATGATCTTGAGTGCGATCTTAAGATACCGTTTTCATCCGTCAATGGAAATTCATGGATGAAAACGGCATCTAAAGATCGATCTCAGAGTTGAGAGCTATTTATAAATACTGGTCAAAATAAACAAGAATGTATTTAATATTGTAGGTAGATATGTATTATACGTAACTTATTACTCACGAGATTAAAATAACATACATGAATATTACTTTGTGGTGTCTTATAAAATTTAGGGCGTATGATACAAAAATAGATTATAGAAATACACACTTTTAAAATATGAATTCTCGAGTCATTGCGTGTTGAGTGACAGAATTCAACGCCGCGCTTTGTCTCGTAACCAGAGCGACAAAATGAATATATTAAATACTAGCGGCCCGCTCGCGGTTTCACCCGCGTGAACTATGTTATTATTAATTTCTGTCTCCATGACTACGTCCTAGTGACGTCTATGCAAAATTTGAGACTCCTAGCATTTGTTGTAACGAAGTTTCATACAAACTTTCGACCCCAAAAACAACCCCTTAGAAGTCGAATATTGCAAATTCCTGTCTTAGTGAGCACCTACGTGCTATAAGTAACTCCTATACAAAATTTGAGATTTCTAGCACTTGTAGTTTCTGAGATTTCGTGATGAGTGAGTGACCTTTCGATTTTATATATATAGATTTTATTCACACGGGTTGGAATCGAATCTACCACCATCGTGTTTACAGTCACATGCTTGTGTAAGTGCACGGCCACCACACTAAGGCTTTACATTCAAGTGGACTTTTGCCAGAAAACCACAAAAAACAACAACTCAGTATAAGCACTGTACTAACATAACTGACTATTTTTACAGCAAAATTTATTCATACCTCAAACGGAAGAATATTCGCCGTATTCAACGACTACACATATTCCAAACATTACGCAGTGAAGAGAGGCTTCCGTTGGAAATGCTCGAAGCAGTTCTCGCAGTCGTGTCGAGCCTACTTGGTTACCAGTCACGATGGTCAACTCTTAAGTAGTTGTAGCTTCCACTGTCATAAGCCTTAGAAAGAAAAGTAAAACCAATAATTTTAGAATCTTCAATATGACGTATTTTACTTAAATAAATTTTAATCTAGACTTAATTTTATTTTTATTTCTAGATTGATAGTGTTTCTGTGATAAATTTTCATAAATATTCTTGTTAAATTTAGTATATTCATATTAATTATACAGTAGTGGCTGAATGGTATCTATTTTGACTCTATTGATTTTTGAAAAAAAAAATATTTTCTGGTCCCTGTCCTGTCCTGCCATAAAGGTCGTCGTACGTCACGTAAATAACAAAACTAAATATACGTACTTATTACGATACTTTATTATTTATCATACTTAATTGTTTTGCTCAATAATTTAGAAATTTTCAGTTCTGATGGTTAAAGGTCGAAATGGTAAAGATCTTCTCATGCATAACGGATATACGTATTATCAGCATAAAATTCTTCGCGACGGTTTTCGATGGAGCTGCACCCAAATGGGATCTCGGTCATGTCGGGGGTTTCTCCACGTCACGAAGGATATGCTCGTAGTTAGAGCAAAAACCCAGCATACACATCCACCTTCTAGATACAAATTTAAGAGCATTAAGATTAAGGACCCCCAGAAGACAGAAAAGGTAAGAAAAATATCATATATTTTATGTGTCAGGATTCCTGTGCAAACTATTAAGTTATATCTTTTAATCCGTATTAAAACAAGTCCAAAATAATCCAGTATTTATAAACCGCTCTCAACTTTGAGATCGATCTTGAGACACCCTTCCCAATCTCGATCAATCGATCTCAGTGTTGGGAGCGACGTCGAATACAAGTCTTATTAACATAATCTTTCCTTTGTTCTAGGATAAATATAAAGCGGAAAATTCCTGTTTATCAGTAAAAATTGCAAGAGTACAAAGTGGAGTTGGATTTTGATAGTAAATCATAGTTTAAGTTTCTTAAAAATCACCAGTGGCCGGTTGCCACTTAGTTGTATAACGTAAAAACGCTTTTTTATAATAAAATTTTACTGTTTTTTCCCATCCCCGTAAGAATTTAGTCCTCTCTTAGTGCTCCTCTACGGTCCTCTACGGAACCTACATGCCAAATTGCAACGTTCTATTCCGACATCGTACCGGAAGTGTTTTATATAAAGTAACTCTAAGTATCTTATGCACTTGATGAAATAAAAGTCACAAAAGTTTCTTCCATTAGTTAAGATAAGCTAAGAATATTGTTAGTTAACTACATACTGTTTCGTAATTGATGTAATTAAAAATTAAAATAGGTTTTGTTAATAAAAATCAACAATATAAAAAATAATTGTTATATAAAAAAAACATTTTATATATTTATTTTGTATTAGTGTATTAAATAAATAATCTTATATAGAATAATGACTCTATAGTCAACGAAATATAACTGTTTTAATTGCTTATTCTATTATAATTATTTTTAGTAATTTAAAATCAAAGTACATAAATAATTAATTAATTGTAGCTACATTTTGTAAATAATTTAGAAATGGTTTTATATTAATCAACACGTACGCAGATACATTACGTGTCGTTTGACGACTGTTACCTCTAACGGTAATATGGATACATTTATTTGAAAAATAATAAAAATAATAAATTTTTAAAATTATATTAATATTCATAAAAAAAGAAAAAAAGAAGAGCGTTTCTTTTCAATGACAATTTTTTTCTTTAGAGGTTATATTCCTGCAAGAATACAATGTCATTCGTGATTTTGTTTAATTTGTGTTTCTAATTTATAATCTAGTTTGTTTATATAATCTTTTTGAGATGCAAATATATCAATATTTTCTAATGTTTTTTTATTGTGTTCGTGCCTTAAAACGACGACATTAATATTTTTTAACAACTTTGAAATATTTCAAAGTTGTTTTATTATTACCTGTGCATGTTCAGAACATTTTAAGTATAAGCTACTTTTATATTTGACTTATAATGTCAAAAATTATGGTTTTACTATAGAAATCACAGGTTGTTTGGTATTTTGTTGACAGTTGAATTCTATCTTCGCCCCAACGGTCGTATCAACTTGCGTTTGAACAACTTTACGTTCTACAAACATTTGAAGGCTAGAAGTAACGCACACCGCTGGAGCTGCACCGCTTACGGCTCGAAATGGAAGTGCAAAGCTCATCTCATTATCACTGATAAACTCGAAGTTTTGAAAGCCATGGTCTCTCACAGTCACCCACCGAGTGTGAAGAAAGAACGAAAACCATTTCTCAATCCTGCTTATCCAATGAACGGGGCTGGTAAAGAAAATGATAGTAAATTACCGCCACCCATACCACCATCACTGACGCCGCTTCACGATTATTTGGTAGCTCACAGCGTTTTTAGAAATTGTTAAACTTTAGTTTAGCATTGGTAATATATGTCCAGTCGAATGACCCCCAATTATTATTTTATACGAATATTATTATATATAAATAACAAATAGAGATTTCGCAGTCAAATACCATATTTTATACTATTAGCTTTTTTATGAACTAAGGTTATGTAAAATAATGTGTGATACATCTATGTTGGATATATATTACCTAATTAAGAGTCCTACTAATTTTAATGTCTCATATTCGCATTATTTAACGCTGCTCGCTTAGTGTTACCTTTAAGTGATTATTGCATATCATATAATATTTTAGTAATACAAAATTTTAGTTTTGTTTAGATTTCGAAGACTGTCAAAAAAAATTCAAGTCATCTTTTTAGTTAAGTTTATTCATGGAGAAGAATTAGTGTTAATATTACAAGTTACTAATATTGTATACGTTGAATAAGATATCATTCGTTAAGTCCATATTTAATCTTATTCAAAATTTGAGAAAAGTGCCTTTGAAAATTTCGTATTTAGACTTTAGTTTTATATTTGTATAAGGTTCAGCTGATTTTAAACATTTTAGTTACTATTTTTTTTTTAATAAAACGTGTGATAATTTGCATTTGTGACGTGTCCAGTATTAGGTATTGTGATACATTTGATAATATTAATTAAGACTGTGTGTTTCATTGTGATATACATGTATCTCAGCGGTTAGATCTCGTTTTTATTTGTACATATATATTTTTTTTACATTTCGTGCATTTATTGGACTAGTAATGTCTATTTTTATACCTACTATTTTGTAAGTTAACATAGTGATGTACTCTAATGCTTTTCCTAAATATTTTTGGCATTATAACCCATTTAAATAAAGTATTTTACAAATAAACTGTGTTTCTTTTTAAATAAATGAAATATGAATCCATTCCAATTCAATTATTCTCAGTTATAAGTTTCTTTAACTAATTTTTGATATAAAAACCTAGTAATTTTATAATTTTTTTTTATATACAATAATTTATTTGACACTCAAAAACTAGGTCTACGACTAAAACTCTGACTGCGATGTTCCTGGAAGCTAAGAAAATATTTTATAACTATATCTATATATATTGACTATATCTTAAATTTTTAGTTCCAGGTATTTTAAATCCACAAGGGCAGCTCATAGAACTGGTAACTGGTAAACAGATTTTGATAGTCGACGGCTATCCATATTATTTCAAAGGTGCACTAAAAAGTTATTCCACGAAGCGAAACAAGACGTACGGATATTTTGAAAATCAGAATGTGTTGCGGTACTGCTGTAATAAAGCTTTTTGTAATGCCTTCCTTCATGTCACTGAAAATCTTAAGGTGATTTATGGTCAACTACCCCATAATCATCCACCTGCAGAGTATCGTTGTGCTCAAAAGGGGAAATATTTTCGATTATAAATTGTATTGGAAATTTTCTAGTTCTACTTCTTGAAAATCGGTAGATTGATGCAAATAAAAAAAAATATCATCTCTTAATGGGGTAAACCACATTAACCTTTTGCTTACTTACTTAAGAACTTTAAATATATTGTAAAAATTAATATGTATGTATTTGCACGAGTATCTAAATATTTATTACTTTATTCTTATACACTAGTAAATTCTACTATAGGATGTAATTTTTTTTAATAAAATTGTGTTACACAAAGCAAATAAAAATCTTTAGAAAAATACAGTGATAGTCCATGGTCCATACTGTCACTAGCAACATCAAAGTAGCGACATCATTAATAAATTTTAATTTTAACCTTAAACATAAGTTTTAAAATAACATATTAAAATGAATTGTCACAGAATAATACCACTAAATTTATTTCTAAACGATACATACACTTTTTGTCCAGTACTATATTTTTTCTCTTCACTCTAATTTACTTAGATCTTAATGGACCAATTAACGAATTTGATTTAGTTACAAGTAGTAGAATTTACTTGTCAATTTTAGTTTTATAAGCATAATTTTATAGCATAATTTATATATATATATAGGTTTTTTTAATATTAAGTGGTTTGGTTAAATGATATATATGTTTTAGTTATACGATATCTATTATAATATTAATCATTATCATTACCTATAAGTGTGTTTATTTAAATAAAAACGTTTTCCATGCATTTTTTTGTATATGTTCATTTTTTCGTACGCATTTAACATTATATAAAAGTAATTACGAAAAGCTATACTTAAATGGCTATCTATCTCCACGAATTTAAAAATGTATGGGAAAGAAAATTGTAGAAAACTGCCATAGACTGCCGACTAGAATCAAAGGCACTATGCACGACAGGTGTTTGATTTAATTCAAGAAAATGATTACGTTGTACTGAAATAAATGAAATATGTATATGAAACATGTGTGAGGACAATCGTGGCGTAGAGACATAAATGTGTGACTATGAACGTGACTGGTTGTGAGTTTGATCCCCACTCCAGGAAAAAATATTTAATATTTGAGGCAGAGGGAACCTAGTGCTAAGGCACTCCGTTCCTCAATTTCCGTTGAAGTCTGGGGGCATTGCTTGTTGAGTGGCGAAACACAAAGCCGCGATTTGCCTCGACATCTGAGCGAAGAAATGAAAATATGAATTTAAATAAATATTTCCTTTCTTCGAGTGGGGATCGAACCCACAAGCAGTCGATCTAATAGTCACACTTTGTTGCGTCACGACATAGTAAATAAATATTTATATTTATTGTTAATATAATTTAGTTAATTCGTTATTATAATTAAATCATTACATTAATTATAATTGTTACAGGAAAGATGATAAATCTAAATACTGGCAAAAGTGTATATCTTTATGAAGGATATACGTTTTGTAGAGGCTTGCATATACAAAACGGCAAGGCTAGAAGGTGGATTTGCAGTCAACATAATCTAAAGTGTAAAGTTTACATTCACCTGGATAATTCATACACTCTGCTAACCCTGCCTAAAATTCCACACAGTCACTCTCCACCAATTATACGCAAACTGAAAGACGGTACTTATTATAGGGGGCATAACTAGTACAAGTAGTTAGGCTCTAAATGTCATACTCTGCTAAATTTGTAAAAAAAATGCATATGCTACGCCCGGCGTGCAGGGTAATTATAATTTAATTCGCCAGAGTCATATGTGTTCCAGGATTACAGGAATTATTAATTTTACTCTAAGTTTGCGAAGATCTTGGTGTTCTACAGATGGCACTTCAGTGTTAGGTATGTAGGCGATATTGTAAAAGAAAAAACATTCTAAACAAAAATTATGTCAGAGGTTAAACATAATAAAATTCCTTTATTTTATAGATTTTATATATTCCATTTTTTTATAGATTTGGAAATAAACTTACATAAAAATAAAAAAAAGTGGATGTACTGAATTGTTTTATTTGATCAGCTACCACCATCATACTCCTGGGAAAGTGGAACATACCTGTAGGTAATAGTCATAATGTTACTTCAGGACACTATTAAAAATAATATTTTGGTGTTTAATACAGGAAAGATGATCAAATTGAGTACTGGCTCCATCGTTTTCTTCTATAAAGGATATACGTTTTGTAGAGGCAAGGCCATTCAGGCCGGGACGGCGCGGCGTTGGATTTGTAGCCAGCATAAGACCTGTAAAGTGTATGTACACTTAGACAATGCTGCCCATAAAATAATTGTAAAGCCTAAACCTCACAATCATCCTCCCCCACGCCTGAATATGCTTTCAGGAGGAACTTATTATCGAGTTATAACAAGAACAGCTTGCCCATAAATATTACTACTAGCTCTACGCCAATTCTGATATTATATCAGCCATGTTTTTATTCTAGTCATCTTCATAATTTTGAGATATAATTAATGGGAAATTTTGTATTGACGTATTTAATAAATTAAAAACAAAATTTAGCGTTTAAAATAAATTATAAAAGTTAATTTATGGGAAATGGAAGGTAACGCAAGGTTCCCTCTGCGCTGTTGTGTGCAGGATACAGTGTGACACTGACAAAAAAATAAGCTTTAAGCTTTGTTTTATGTTCTTAAAACTTTCTATGGACTTCTGTTTGTGTATGTATTTTGTAATTATCCTGAGATATCAAATATGTATTTTTTAGATTAAAAAGCGTTAGAAATTAAGTAATGCTATTATCTCAATATATAATTTATTATATCAAATTACTATTATTAATCTACAATCACGTGAATAGGATGTATCACTACTTTTATCTTAATTATAATTTTTTTATCAATTTTTTCCGTGTAAGTTATATTCACTGTGTATTTTTGATTGAAGTAGCCATCAACATTAGTGTTGTTTTAAATGATCTCGTATATGTTGTGTATATTATTTAATTTTATATAATTTCGATATGTTATATTATATAGCTTCTTAAAGTTAAATTAAAGTTAGTATATTAGAAGCATATCACTCTTTTTAATTAATTGTATTTAACCATCTTGTCTATGGTTTTGGCAAATAAATCTATAACTCATCAATCAATCATCGACTTCGGCCAACAATTCTGGTTCGGAACAGCGTCTCGTTGGGTCTGTAGTCACACCCCAAAGGGCTCAATTTGTTTCCACTTTGATAATAAAGTCAAGGTTCTTTATCACCATAAGGTGTCCAGATTTAGCAATTCAACGACCTATGAGGCAAATATGACAACATATTCTATTTGTTTGTAGGTTTATACTTGGATTATAAACGAATATCACTAATAACTAAAAGGCATAAATTGAACATATGTAGCATTGTACTGAAAAGACACCTTGAAATTTCTTATGTTAATTATTTATTTTATAATATGTAGAGTAAGTACTCTGTAGTACCAAGCTGTAAATACATTGCTATAGATATTAATCGAGCATTTTACTTCAAGGATTGATAGAATTTGAAGATGGAAAGAAGCGGTATTATTATAAAGGTCATACGTTTTATAAGCATTCTCCTATGAAAAGGTCAAGTGCCTTTAGATGGCAGTGTACAAGGCGAGGGTGCCTAGCTTGCCTACATTTGGACGAATCTCTTCAAGTGTTACGTCCACCAGTCTCGATGCATAACCACACTAAAATTTTACTTCACAGGACTAAATATGGATTGTATGTTAGGTTGTAATTATTTTGTATGTGTTTTATATTTACAAAGATATAATAAATAATATACATATAGTGCGGTCAAAATTTTATTAATTTTAACTTTAGTATAGATCTCGAGTTTACAATTACAAAAAGAAATTAAAAATCCAACTGATCCCATGTGTGCCAAAAATGTTAACCAATCTCAAAAGTAAAATTTTTTTTAAGTCGTTAATTTATACAAAAAAAAAAGATAGAATATAGCTGTAAGTATGTAATAATAATTATAATATACAAAAATTGTTGATGAAAAAAAACAATTTTGGACATTTAGCGATTCTTAAACTCGGAAAAGTTAATCATTTAATAACTTTTTGTAGCAAACATTTGATTGATAGTGATTTTTTATATTTTATTTGTATTTATTTCGTATTTCTTAATATGTCAAATATATAACAAACACACATTAAGATAACTTTGTAACAATGTTTTCGGTACGATCTCCGAAAAATCGATTAATTTTGTTCTTATTGTTATATATAAACTATAATATTTATGTACATATATGTAGGTTCTGCAGTTGAATAATAACATTATTTTAATAAATATATAAACAACTGTGTGGAAACTAAAAATATTAATGAAAATTTTATTTGCAATCACCTAATTGAGCTGCTGTCTAATAATATAATCCCAGTTGGTACTGACAACATAAATAAATTGTAACAAGCGTGTATGAATTTCAACGTAGCTTGATAAGAACATATGGCTTAGTGGTCAGAGCGCTTGTACGGTTTCCAAGAGATGTGGGTTCTAGTCCCGCTACGTTTAAATTTTTATACGTTTTCCAAAATATACTTCTATCCTTACATACATTAAAAATGTGAAAAAATATTCTAGTCCTTATGAAATCTTGTATTTCAGTTAATATATTCATGACAGCCCGAGGTAAGGCAAGGCTGGTATACCATAACTACACGTATTACAAGCAGAGCAGGACGAAAACTGGCTTCAGATGGGGTTGCACAAAGAACAGGTGGCACAGATGCAAGGCGTACCTGCACCTGTCCGACGATCTGCATATAGTTAGAAGTAATATGCACCACACACACCCAGCTTTCGTTTTATCGAGAAAAGATGAATGAATAGAAATTTATTTACTAGTGAAAAATGTTGTTTTAGAAATTTATTTGCTTTAAAAAAGTATTAATTTTATTGACACCTATTTATGTACTATTTAAAGAAGTTATTTTATGGAATGGATATTTTGAAAGCTTTATAGAAGTCCATGGTAGTCTCTCTTTAACCATGGCCTATTCCTTTTTTATTTCCTATAAGGTGTTCGATAATTCTGGATTTTATGTCATTTAATAACCAATTACATGCGATATGGGTGTTAAAAATTAACTTTGTTTAATATGTCTAGTCGAATCTAATGAAACCAAAGAACTAGGTAATTGGTTGACTTTAGTATTTTTGTGCTTATGATTCTACTTAGTAAGATGTGGAAGTTATATTAATGCTTATTTTATTTTCCTATTATTTCAATACATGTGTTTTAACATAAATATGACATAACATTTCGATAATTCCTAGGTAAAGTATGCAAAGGGAAAAATCACAAATGTTTTTTTCTCTTTTGAACTTCTAAGAAGTTCTGTTCAAAATTTTTCACTTTCAATACTTTACCTAGGGACCGTCGATTTATATTGATCTCATTTTTATGTTTTAAGAATTTTAATAGTATTTATGCGAGAGAAAGTGCCTGAGTTATTTTTGTCATTGTAAAATAGTTAGATTAAGATATATAATTATTGTGTAATGTATCTCATCTGATAATAAATTAAATTCAGATAAAGTTATGAGTGCACCTGCAGAGCAGGACTGGTCATAGTTCAAGTACAATAATGTGTTTAGAAGGTTATTTGATTCTTTTATTGCATCACTCTGCGTTCCGCATAAAGGAGGGTAGGTAGGAACGTAGTGTTAAGGATCTCTATTCCCCACTTATTAAATAATTTTCGAGATATTTCGTGTTATTGTGATTGGGGGAACTCAGATAGTTTATTAATATCAGAGAAAAATTAAAAATAATTCATTCTTGCGTGTCAATCTACTCGTAATTTATAATCGTAACAACACAATTATACACTACATATATTATATTGATTCCGCCTACTTAGCTATATGCGGAACACAGAGGGTTTTTTTAAAACGAGAATGTATGTTTACAAATGTAAATTGAATTCTTAAGTAGGCATTAATCTATATTCATGCCTACTATATTATTTATAGTTAAGGCCAGACTTGACGCAGGGTTACGAGTGTGGGACTATGAACACGACAAGTTGTGAGTTCGATTCCCACTCGAGAATTTGAATATATAATATTTTTATTTCCTCGCTCTGGTAACGAGGCAAGCACAACTCACTCAACACACAATATCTTTAGAATGCGGCGGAAAGTGGGTAACGGGAGTGTCTTACCAGATCCTCTCTGCCTAAAAAAAGTAAGCATAAGTATAAGTGTGTAAATATTTTAAAAATTTAAGGTGTATATTAAAATGACCTAGTCAATGCAACAAATTATGTCCATTGTTTTGTTTATTCAAAGTTTTAATTAAATTGTCTGTGATTTATTTTAATATATTGTTTTAACAATTTTAATTATAAGAAATATTGTTTTTGTTTTTATTATTATTTTGCAAGATTCCGTTTTGATTGAAATGATATTGAAAAATAAAATGTTTTAATAAATATTATGTAAATGTTTTCTTTCATTTAGCCTCGCATTTCGACTATTTAAGTTTAGTAGGTTCGTCTGTGTGTCAATCACTCAGTAAAGGAATAGTTTTATATATTTTAACATTGATTTACTATGAATTTAAAGAAAGTCAGTCATGTCTGTAAAGGAGGAGAAAATGAGATATTTAATATTTTTATGTCTCCGCTTTGGCAACGAAGCCAATCGAGGTGTTGACTTCCCTTACTCAAGAAGCAATCAATGCCTTCAGAATTTGGACGATAGTGGGGAACGGAAGTGTCTGCATTGGGAACAGAGTGTCTATCCTGGGGTACAGTGGGGTAACAGTTAAAAAAAATACCAAACACTGTGCCATATTTTTTTTCTTAATAGTTAAAATATTATCACTATCGTTGCGAATAACAATATTTTTGTTACAGTAACCTTTACCACATCTGAGAAAGGTACGAAAGTTCTTAAATTTAAAAAGCACACGTATTTTAGAAGTGGTTCTATCTGTACGCCCACTGGTGCTGCTAGATATAGGTGTGTGAGTTCGGTAAGCGAAGGGTGCCAGGCCTTCGTCAACGTTGACGGCAACGGCGTTATAATACAGCAGTGGACCTACCACAATCATTTACCAGAAAAATTATATGCTAAAATAAAACCTACTAATTGGTGCAGGATACAGGAGTGATTTATACGTTTTTTTTTATTATTTTAGGTGATATACATATTTAATTGTTATCAATATATGGCTGTTTGTAATTGTTTTCTTATTGGAACATAGTAAACCAAATGATGTTACGAGTTTAATAAATTTAGATGAATTTTTAATAAAACATATTTTATTAATTTTAGTCTTTTTTGTTATAGTGTGCGTTTGTTTATTTATCAAAAGTAATGAACTAGATTAGATGCGGATTATATAATCTAACGCCAGTCTTAGCTGAAATGAATATCTTAATACTGGGTTCCCAGGTTCCCTCAGCCTACCCTGCTACGTGCAGGTGTATCTTGCATGAAGTTGAAAAAACTGAAAAGTTTGAGTTTTACTCATATTGTATATTTCCATTTTTAGCAACATACATCCAACTTGTAAAGGGCACTAAACTCCTCATGTATAATAACTATACATTCTATAGAAGTGGATTTATAAGGGAAGGTGGTTATCGTTACTCTTGTTCCTGCGGGGTAAGCAGGGCGTGCAAGGCTTTCGTCCACGTCAGTAAAGATGACGTCATACTTAACTCTGTGACTCAACACAATCACATGCCCCTGTCGTACATGCGTACGAAGAGCGGTCAATATGTGAAGATATAAGCTTTTATGTTTACCATATAATATATATTGTGCATATTTTAAGTTGTGTTTTTTTTTACCAAATTGAATATTCTATTTTTTATCTATAAAATAATCAGTGACATTGCGTATCTTCTTGTAATGATAAATTCTATCGAGAACCCATATATATCGTTTTTATTTAACATGTCTTAATAACTATATCAACCATAGATTATATTTATGCTACTTTAAATTTTTGTTGACTATTTAATATAGAATTGCTAACATTTTCAAAAATTTTCACATTTCTTTTAGTATATTTCATCACACCATCGAAACTTCATTTTTGTGAAGAATACACATATTTTAGAGGTGAATCTTTCTACTACAAAGGTTGGCAATTCTGGAAGTATAACTGTTCCTGCTTGGATAGTAGGAATTGCGAAGCCCATGTGTATATTCATAAGGATGAAGTCATTAGTACTGACGTAGAGCACAATCATTCATCTCTAGGATATGCTAGAACTAAGAAAGGGATTTATGTAAAACTTTAGGTTCATATAATATGTTGTTCAAATATTTGTATTACATTATAAAATTGATTGTTTTTTGTCATGTTGTCAATATAGTTAAATATATCTTAATAATGTATGTATAATAATAAATATATGTTGAATATGAATAAAAGGAAATGTAAAGAATATTTCTCTTAGTAGTGTAAGCTGAGTTCCGAAATATATTATAATACATTATTAAGTACAATTAATTAAATAATTAATTATGTTAGTAATTGAGGTAGTCCTAATAGAAATATTTTTTGAAATTTTTTGATCTCTAATTGTGAATTGCTGTGTGTGAAAATACCAAAAAATAATTATTGTTAGAATTTTTGTTTCGGTTATAGACTTACAGTGATAATTATTATTATTAAGATTTTTTTTTCTAGAACGTTTAACCCGATCAAAACGTTTTCATATAACAGTTCTCACAAAGCTGGTATTTGCGTACGACTAAATATGACATGTGTGAGTTCGATTCTTACTGGAGGAATGAAATACTTAACATTTTCATTGTCTCGCTCAGATAACAAGGCAAAACGCGGCTTTAAGTTCCGCCACTCACCGCTACTGGAAACTAACATTGGAATATATTTTTTTTCGTTTATTAAAATTATTTAATATTATTTCTGTATTGTGTACTATTCTATATGTTTGTGTATGTTAAAGCATATAATTCGATATCTCCTAATTTAAATTTGAAAAAGAATAGTATCTACACTTCCTTGATTTTGATAAATATATTAAAGAATATTTGATTTATATATTTTTCTTTTTTAATTTTAAACTTATTGTTAAAAAGTTATGAGCATTTAAACCTAAATAAACCAATAGTTTAAATATAGATTTGAATTATTTCTAATTGGAACCTTTGAACGAACCAGTACTAAAAAAAGTTACATTTTTCAGAAGTGGCAAAGTTCATTCAATTGGCTACCGGAAGCAAAGTCTTGCTCTACAAAAAGTATACGTTCTCTAGAAGCGGAAAGGTTCGTGGCGGAGGCTCTCGATTCACTTGTTCCAATTCTCACAGCAAAAATTGCAAAGCCCACGTCCATGTCAGCAAAGACAATTATATAATCCTGGCAGCTACGGAACACACCCACGAACCAGCTAAATATATGGCGACAGACGAAGGCTATGTCCGAATCAATCCTAAATATCCGTCTCATTATAATGTGCAAGCTGAAATTTTTGATGAATGATCTGTGTGTGTTAGAAGTACCTACTTGCAAAATGAAGCAAGTGTGTTATCGTTTTTTGTATGTGCAATAATATGCAAAGGTGGCTTTTGGAGAAGTGGGGGGAAACAAGCACTGCTTCGGCCTTCTCACCTTGTACCCAGTAACGTGATGGGCACTCTTGCACACGGTCCATTAAATGAGAAGTAGTTTCTTTGTCTACACTGTTAATTATTATTATTACCTTCTACTAACGTAGGTATTATTATTAATATAAGTGTTATTTAATTAAGCTGGTACTGCGCTTAAACTTGATTTCAATTCTTGTGTTTTTATTTATTTGATAAAACAAAAATAGATCGTTGTGGCACAGGGATGCACTATCTAAATGGGAACGGGTTTTATATCCCTGTTCTGGCAAAAGAAACGTTGAGTCCTGCCGCTCACATTACAAGGTAGGCAGAGGGAACACCCACTTTCGCCGGATTCTAGAGGTGGGTTGAGTGGCGGAACCAGAGCAAGGAAATTTAAATATGAAATATATCATTTCCTCGAGTGAGAGTAGAAACCAGAACCTGTCGCCACGACTGGCTGAGGCCTTAGCTTGTTTTAACATAGTTTAACAAATTAAAGTAACGTTAACGTTTGGTCTAGTCCTCTTCACACCCTATTGATAGTTATAGTTGTGTTTAAAAAATCATTTTAATAATAGTATCATGGCTGTACAACATATGTTGGAAATTACCATGCCACAAATTATAAATAAATATAAATGTTTAATATAAATTAGCTTCTTTACAAAGTAAAGAAATTACTTTTAAATTACCTTATCTTTTAATCGTTATTATTAAGTATCTATGGAATCCAGTACTTAAAAGAAGAGTGAAATATATTTTATTTTTTTACCCAATGCCGAAATGTCACCGCTTCAAAGTGTAAGTAAATTGTATTTTTTAATTTACAAGGTAAAATAAGGGCATATTGTAATTGTATTACAAAATTTTAAATAAATTTTCATGTCAAACATTCTTATTTGTTTTATATTAATTGTTGATTTTCTACGGCTTAAAGAAAATTATATATATTTTTTTGAACTATTATAAATGTCAAATATATAACAAAATTTTAAAAATAACACAATATATATGATAAATGTATTACTTTTATAGTATTAAAATAAAGTCAGATGATTGTTCTGGTCAGCCATCTTGTTGTTTGCTTAGTTAGCGATAGCGTAAAAATATTTGTGCGTCAGTTTTATCCGTTCGTGAGTAACTTTATTATAAAATAATTAATAATTACATCAAATAATCATCACCAGAATTATAATATATTATAATTCAATTTATATTTTAGAACCTAGTCTTTACCAAGAAAAACTAAATGCCGAAAAAAGAAAAAAGAATAAAAAAAGAGAAGAAGACAAGTTACGTCTTCAGAAAATTAAAAATAATCCACTCTTATTAGCTCAACATAAAGAAAAAGAAAGATTAAAATATTTGAAGAAAAAGGAAAAAGGGCAAGTCAAATGTGTGAAAGATATGACTCCGCGTGAGCTTAGAAAAGCACGTAGTAAATGGGCAATAAATGCTTCAAATTTTAGAGCGAGACAAAAGATTCGTAAAATTACATACCAATCAGTTGAAACTTGAACCTAGTCCACCTTCATCGTCTGAAGAGAAAAGAATCACATGTTCAAGATGAACTAAATGAATAGCAAAAATATAAAACAGAAACCGAGAAATGATAAGCTGCGAAAATAAATATATTAGTAGGCATAATCTGTTATTTTAATATACATTAAACATATTATGTTTTAATACATTTATTTATTTATTTTTGTGTTAAGTCCGTTTCCCTTAAACCCCCTACCCCCCCCCAAAAAAATATTATAGGTTAAGTGGCGAAATTTGAGGTCGAAATGTGTATTGATTAATATTAATTATATAGCTTAGAAAAAGTTATGACTGCTTTACAAATACACCATTGACGTCACGGTAACGTCATAGTGGGTTAACTGTTTGTAAAAATTTAAAATACCATAAAGTTGATAATAAAATAGTACCTATTAATAGTTTAAATATACATACCGAGTTTGTGTAAGAAGTGCTGTTGATGTGGAAATGTTGATTCCTAGCACGTCTAATCTGTTGATATAAATGGTTATATAGACCAGATGTGAGGCCGTCCTGGCGCAGTGGTACAAGCGTGCGAATTTAAATGCGACGGTTATAGGTTCGAATTAAATATTTTATATTTTCATTTCCTCGCTTTGGTAAGGCACTGTTTTGAATACTCCACACAACACGCATAGCCCCCAGAATTCAGCGAAGAGTGGGGAACCGAGTGTGTTAACGCTAGGTTCTCGGATTTCCTATGCCTAGCCAGTTATTTATAGAAAATAGTGGAGGTTAAAAAAAACCAGATGAAAGCGTATCTTAAACGTCGTCTGACTGTAAACAATAAAGGTGGGTGCGGCGTGGGTGATCCCAACTCGGAAAAATTAATAATTATCGTTTACCTGCTCCAGAAAGACAAAGCATAGCGTTCTGGCAATCAATGAACAAACATTAAACAGTGTCTTGGCACTATGTTGAAGAAACTAAACATCTGAATTTTATAGCTTAGTTAAACATATTATAACGTATTTATACAATACGAATATTTCAGTCGATCCTTGCCAACATATTACATTATGTAGCTCATAATTCGTCTTTCGTCGGCAATGTCTTGAAAATTAGGCCGAAAATGGGGAACGCAATGTCTTAGCACTAGGCACATGTAGGTACATCTCGATTGTATGTATATTTTTTACCCACATATATATATCTTTGGCGCATACATGTTTCAATAACAAGGTTTGTACGTAAATTATGAGTAAATATGTATTAATATTTTTATAATCATACTAGTGGACCCGTACGCGGCTACGCCCGCTTGGACTATACGAATATTTATTAAATATATTTATGAAATTATTTTCAGTTTTCAATAGAGAGATGCGTTAAGCAAGCTCATTTTGGGTGACGTTTTATAACAACAAAATTTACAAATCGTCGCTTAGCAACGCGACGGTTGTTATTAATATGGCGGAATAAACTGCATGTCAAATTAATAAGTATTTTAATATATTGGTATATATCGAAAATATTACAAATAAGAGAAAAAAAAGTATCCTATGTTCATCCCGGGACCCTCAAGTATCTCTATATGAGTATTTTATCAAAATTAAATTAGCGGTTTGGCCCTGATTGCGTAAAAGACAGACAGACAGACAGAGTTACTTTCGAATTTATAATATAGGTATGGATTGAACAATAAAGTAAATATAACAAATCTTATTCAATATACATTTAGTATATAAGTTTAGTAGTTTAGTTTTACTATTTTAATTGGTTTGTTTTCTTTCTTATTAGTTCAATATATACGTCTCACAAATGGTAAGCAACTGGCCATGGTCGACGGATTCACTTACCACCAGACGGTGTCGGGAGGCACGCGGTGGAGGTGCTCGCTCAAAATGAAAGGGTGTCGCGCCTACTTCGTGCTATGCGAAGATACAGGGTGTATGCGGTTATCTAATAATTACCACAATCATCATCCACCTGAATATAAGGAAATTAATGGGTTATTTTATAAAATATAACTATTACTTTTACTATTATTTTATGTTATATTAAATATATATGTATTTTATACTGTTACACCGGTTAGTATGGTAAATGGCAAATATTTAAATTATAAGCATTTTTTAAATATTTTTTTAAGTGTTAAGTATTTATTAGAATATATTAGAGTTTCTATTAATTAGACTTATGAACGTTATTTACTTAAAAATGGAGATTAACTTTATGCATGAAAATTCACAGCAAGTATTTTAATTAAAAAGAGGAAATAAATCGTACCAAAGTTGATAATAGTGTGTGATTTCGCATAGCTATGCATCTGATATCAGTAGGCATCAGCGTATTTTATGTGTAGAATGCTAATGCTGTCTTGGCGCACACTTGGTGTACAGGGTCTGACTGTGAACACCATGGTTGTGGGTTCGATGCCCATTAGAGAAATGAAACATTTTCATTTCCTTAATCTGATATGAAGATCGAGCGCGGCGTCGAGTTCAGCCAATAAACACGAATGTTTCAAAAATCGGGAATGGAATGTCTTATCTATGTTAGGTTATTAAAGGAAATATATACTTGCGGGATACAAAAAAACCAAAGAATGCTGAGAGTTAAACACTTTGATCTCCACAATGCTGTCATAGTGGGTTGAAATTTTTATATTTTAAATATATTAATTTCCCTGATCTGAGAGAATTCCGCAATTTAAAATAAAATGCTCGATAAAAGAAAATTCTGGGAACTAAAGGCTACTTTCTGCAGAAAATAGATAGCTTATGCTGAGTATATTATGTAGTCATTAAAATACAATTTATTTTCATTATTTATCTTCTTACCTAAAATTTAATTAATAATATTTTTTTAATAAATAATTTGTACTTACGTTGATGTCTTATAGTAATCTAAATAGTTACAAAAATGTTAATAAAGAGTTATATATATGATTATTTTGTTTTTTAATTATATTTTTTTTTATTTTCTATAAAAAATTAAATAGGTGATAAATAATAGATACAATGAGAGAAGATAGCATAGAAGCCATATAAGACATTAATAAGCCTTAAAAAGACCATGACGCAGCAGTATAGTCGGAATGTGAATTCGCTAGTTGTGGGTTTGTTTCCCACTTGGACTATCGAGATATTAATAAAAAAACAAAATGTCAACTGTACCAAAAATAAAAAGAATAAATAATAAGCCCATATTTTTTGTATTTAAGAAACTCAGTAGAAGTGAAAATATTTATTTACCATTATATTTCCATTTCTTCGCTTTCAGGATTTCGGATTAGGAAAGATTTATTTACTTTGTTAATTCGAATAAATTTTGAATATAAACAGCGACTACATAGAGATCTTGGGTAGGTACGCCATTACAAATCAAATATGCCATTACAAGTCAAATTTTAGTTTTTTTTTTTAAATTATTTTATATACAATTACATAACAAAATATAGGACAAAGTTTTTAATCATAAAATTATCTACTAAAATTGTCTCTATTCTTTTTTTCTAATCACCATTTCTAATAATTGTGCACAATATCCAATTCCTAATTTACTACTTCATTGATTTTTTTTAATATTTTATTGACATATACCTATATTTTTTATTTTTAAGATATACCTACCTACAATCAATAATTTCTCTATTATTTTATATAAAAGTTTATTTTTTACAATGACAAATAAGATTTGTTCTTCACCAGATCCACACTTCATAACAACGGTAAATGGGACAATATTATTAATAATAAACAAGTACTCGTACCACAAAATAGCTGGTGTCAAATACGATGGTGGTATAAGATGGCAGTGCTCCCAACGGAAGAAAATGAAATGCAAAGCTTTCGTGGTGACGTCGGAAGATGAGCAGACTGTTTTCAGGGTGGGTGGTTTCCATAACCACGACCATCCTGTTTTTAAAGAAACTAGTGCTGGATTCTATAGAGTGTGATTGGATTTTTAATTTGTCTTCCCATTTCTCACGCTTTTATTAGGTCGAGCTACAAGCACTTCTAATTGTTGTATCATCATGAAACTTGGCTATTATATGTGTATCCTATCCTATCCTATATCTTATAAAACAAAGTCGCTTTTCGTGTCTGTCTGAACTTTCTAACTCTTCTTCTTCTAAACCACCCAACGGATTTTTATGCGGTTTTCACCATTAGGTCGAGTATTTCTCAGGGAAGGTTTATATATAGTTTATTATTTGTACATTCTTATGTAAATTAACATAAATACGATAAATGTGTCTAAAGTCCTACCCGTTGAGACACTTTCGCGCATGCGCTGCTTTAATGGTAAGTACTACATGAAAATAATATACTGGAGTATTATTCCTCTTAATAAGATCTACAAAAAAGTCCGCGACAGCATATTTTTATCTTTTAAGAATAACGTGCAGTGATCATATTTCTGTCTAAAAATAGTAATTTCAATATATTTTTTATTGTGAGGGATATTTATCCATAATGGTATTAATCCTTATCCTTTAAAATACTTTATTAAATTTCTACGTTAAACGAAGATAAAATTTGATTTTTACACAATTTCGAAATTGCGAATAGTTTTAGAGAAAAACGCATTTAATTGTTGACACATCCCGCCGTTCACCGCCGACACATCAGCTGTGCCGACTCAAGTTTTACTTATCCCTTACTCTCAGCATATAAATAAGTATATTAGTTACGTTGGCCATTTAATGTAGATCAAAACTGTCTTTTACTGTTTTTTATTTTAATAAGTACTTTAGAAGTTGTTACAATATCAAAACATCCTTGCTGCGAAACGCGCCCTGCGACGTTTTGCTTATACAAGCGCGTCATGAGCAGTCATCGGTGATTCAGTGGTAGAATGCTCGCCTGCCACGCGGGCCTGGGTTCGATTCCCGGCCAATGCATTCTATTTAATTTTCCTCACAGGCAGCCACGTATTGCTTGCTTTTCATCAGGGACAGAATACCCTCTTCAGCATTAACCACAAG
>HE670502.1:0-58426 GCA_000313835.2 Heliconius melpomene melpomene | reverse complement strand
ACATCAGCTGTGCCGACTCAAGTTTTACTTATCCCTTACTCTCAGCATATAAATAAGTATATTAGTTACGTTGGCCATTTAATGTAGATCAAAACTGTCTTTTACTGTTTTTTATTTTAATAAGTACTTTAGAAGTTGTTACAATATCAAAAACATCCTTGCTGCGAAACGGCTCGCCACTCGCACACGGTGGTTCAGTGGTAGAATGCTCGCCTGCCACGCGGGCGGCCCGGGTTCGATTCCCGGCCGATGCATTCTATTTAATTTTCCTCACAGGCAGCCACGTAGTGCTTGCTTTTCATCAGGGACAGAATACCCTCTTCAGCATTAACCACAAGCTCGAAAAAAAAACCCGCCTGCCTCTATAGCAACGAAGATTTAGATGCGTTTGCACGTATTGGATAATTGGAGTTGAATGTATTATTTCAGCGCGATATATTTGGTTTCATATTTTTTGTAGTAGTTATTAGTAGGTAGGCTTTTGTTTATAATTTCTTCCGTTTAAAAATAGTCATTTAACTATCTAAAAATAGTCATTTAAAAATATTTTAATAAGTACTTGAAAAGATTAGTAGCACAGATTTAAAATTACGGTACCTACTAAAAAATCCTTGCTGTGTAAAACAATTGGAAAATCCTTATTGAAACTACGAAAATGCGGGTTGCATTAGGATTTAATTAATTTTCACGTTATCTTAAGTGCTTTGCTAACATACATTATATGAATAATCCAGTAGTAAAAGCGGGCGAAGCCGCAAGGGGGTCGCTAGTTTAATAATAATACAATATATTTTGATACCATCGAGCTGGTGTGATGATGAAATGGGAAAATGGCTGTTGGAATCTTGGACTGTCTAACAGTAAATACTCGTATATCGAGTTTGTGCTGATTACACTCGGCAGTAAATAAAAGCGTCTTTTAATGTTTAAAGTATTCGTTATTATTAAATGTTTTATTTTTTTATTGAACTACATATTTGTATAGATAAAATAATGTTTTTTTTTAGATATGTAATAACTTTGTTTGATTCACTTCTAACAGTCATTTCTTATATGACATGCTAGATTTTTTTTCGTAGAAATGGTAAAGAATTAATATATATATGAATATTTCTTGTCAATTATAATGTTTCCTAAATGATTATTAAAAGTTATTGAATAATTAAAGATTTTGAGCAATTGGTTTTTAGTTCAATGCCGACGCTTCATGGCATGATACAAATATATTACAATTATTTTAGCTGACTCGTAGACATCTATATCAGTATGAATATTATTTTACAATTGTGTTTTATACTAACGAAACGACAATATTTTATTTTATATAATATCAAGAGTAATAGATAATCAGTTCATTTAATAATTTTGTTATATATTCAATGTGTGAAATCAAAAGACTATGTAGCTCATTCAGGTTGCACTGGGCTTAAATAAAAACTATAATACTTAAAAGTTATTATAACTGTAATTCGGTTTAATTAGGCTATGTTATACTTAAATTAATGAATGACATCCAAAATATCTAAATTGATATATGATTTTCATTATATATTTTATTGTTTATATTGGGTTTGTTTTAACTATACCTATAGCAAGACCTATATGAGGCCAATTGTGCCGCAGGGGCCGCACAAGTATTTGACTGTAAAAGCGACTAGTTGAGGGTTCGACCCCCATTCGAAGGAAAAAAAAAAATTTTTTTTTTAAATTTATATTTTCTTTTCTTCGCTCTGGTGTCGAAGCAAAGCGCGGCGTCAAGTTCTGCTACTTAATACGCAACGGCCCCATAATTTGACAGAAATTGTGAATGGAATGTCTTAACACTAGGTTCTCTCCGCCTACCCTGCAGTGCGCAGGATACAGCGTAAAACATCAGCATTTTTTAACTATACCTATATTCATTTAGTATATGACATATTATATATTTCTTTGCAGAAGCCCAGTACATACATTTAATAAATGGAGCAACTCTATTAATGATTAATAAATTTTCGTACCACAAAATGAAGGACGTCAAATACAGTCGTGGGATGAGATGGCGGTGCTCATCAAGGAAAGCTCGGAAGTGTAAGGCGTTTGTCGTGGTGACGAAAAACGAGAAAGCTGTTATACAAGTTGCGGGTATACATAATCATGAACCACCCAAGTATAAATTGACTCCGTTAGGCACTTATATGCGAGTGATTAAGAGCAGAAAACAACAATGAATTATATAAATGAAAGGAGGCTATGAGTTCGAATGTATGTTTGTTTTTGTAGATATATAATTTTGTAGGAAAATTATGAATGAATTTTGATTTTTTTTTGTATGCATTTTGATTTATTTATGTAGAGGATAACTGCTATAAAAGGGACACGTATTGAATGAGACCTTTTAAAATACATCTATAATAAAAAAAAATCAGATACACACATTTTTTCTTGTATGACAACCCTGACGCACATATAATTGTACCTAACTTCACGCTCCTGTTACTTTAAAGATGATGACAGCGTGCGAATGCTTATACTGCTATAGAAAAGCATTTTTTTTTCTTATTTTCGCGAATTCTTTTGTTAAATTTTGTGAATTGATTATTTACTCATTAGGTATTAGTTTTTATCTACTGACTACTAATTTTATACATGCTTAAATTTTGTGGTTTATAATTTATGTATAATATTTATATATAGGGACATAAAACACTGTTATGAACGGGGCATCCCTTTCATGACTTCATAAATTTATTGTCATTACAGATAAAAAAATCCCGTTGTGGAAAATTAGTTAAACTAATGATAATGATTATAATTACTTTGAATAATGATTGTAAACATACCCAGAAAGGTATTATATACGTACTTCCTATATATGATAAAAGTGTAGCTTGGTTAATCACGATTTTTATACAAATTGTGAAAGTCTCTTTCATAAATTATCGTGTCCCTTCAATATAGGCTCAATGGCAAAGGCAGTCAATATTAACGAAAGTGACGAAACACATATTTTTGAAGACTGAAAATAAATATTTAACTAAGAAGTAAGAATTAATAATTATTTTATTTTATTTCAATAGTAAAATAATAGAAGCGTCTCATTTAACTCCAACCTGTTCAAAATATTACCTTACTCATTTACTAGAGCCTCATTTTCTATAACAAAAGCATCCCTTTCGTGCCACCTCCCATGAAATGGGTTTATATTAAATACAAACTAATAAATCGACTTGGCAAAAAACCTGATAATCAACTTCTAAACAAAAAGGTAAAACAACTACCTATATAAATGGAATTTCCTATTTTGGCTAATGATGGAGACAGAAAGATTCCTTAAACAATATTAAAAAAATCAAACAGTACTAGATATTATTCAATTTGTGTTTATTTTCTTAAGTGTACACCAAAAAAAAATTTCTACGTAAATTTTCAACGGATATTTTTTATTTAATAACTATGTTTATAATGTTATAAACATAGTATGATATATGTATATCATATTGTTATTAGTGACACTTATTTGCAGCTAGCTTCATAACAATGTTCAATGGAACCCAACGACTAATGATCGAAGACTACATGTTCCACAAGTCATATCACAGCGCAACGACAAAGCGGAAAAGATGGCGGTGCTCATCTCGGCAGAGGGGGTGTAAAGTTTATGCTATATTAGACAAAAACGAAGAATTTGTCGTTAAAGTCGAGGGGCATCACAATCATCCATTTCCACACATTAAAAAAGTTAAGAATAAATTCATATATTTTAGGGACATGAAAAAGTGATAAAATTAAATTGAACAAAGATATTATTCTGATTTAATATGTGTAAACTTTATTGGTATGTGTAAAAATGTGTGTTATAAGTTAATATTTAATGTACTATTTGTTTCCTAATTAAATAGATCCCTAATAAATTGTATTGTGAACACACATATAAATCTCTCTTTCCTCATTAAGGTAATGTATATTTTGTTTATCTTCAATAATAAAATAGTAACCATTTGAATGTTTGTTTGTGTTCAATTATTTTATTTCTTACGTTAGTGCGCGTAAGAAATATTTTCGTTAGCTTTTATTAATTATATTAAATTATCTTCTTAGATAAACTATCCTCAACATATAAATCTAATATCATGGAAGAATCTAATGATGATTGGGATGATGTCTTCTTAAACATTGGTCGTTTTGAGAATCCTCCTGATACAGTTAATGTTATATTACCAAATTATGAAGATTATAATTCTGATGAGAGTAATGTATCTTCAACTGGTAAATATTACGATATTTCACCTCCAACGAAAACGTTAGATGGACTATCTGTTGAACATTCTTCAGTACCTACGAATAATGAGGTGACAGACCGGCCATTAAACCCCGAACATTGGAAGGATTCTAAACGAAAGATAGTCGTTAACCTCGGTAAAACACACGTTTCAAGGTGCGGACGAATAGTCAGTGAAAAGGTTATGGGGAATGTATGTGATTGTAAATATAAGTGTGGTGATAAAACTTCAGAAGACGAACGTAAGGATTTCTTTAAGAAATTTTGGGAACTGGGTGACAGGGAAAAGCAATGGCTTTTCATAATTCATCACACAAAGAAACATAATAAATTGTGAACTACGTTGCATACGAAGTTGAAAAATAAAAGACAATATACATATAAGTATTATATATCTATACAAAAAGGTAGTGACACAGAAAATTCTGAGATAAATGTTTGTAAAATGATGTTTGTAAATACACTGCGCATAAGTAGCTCTTTAGTAAATACGGCGTGGCTCAAATATGAGAGCAATAGTGTAAAAAAAGGTATGCGCGGCCGTCACAGCAATCATAAGAGAATAATTGATAAGGAAATGATAATGTCCGTTTGCTCTCACGTCAGATCACTAAAAATGATTAAGCATACTAATAAATCATCGAATAAAATTTACTTAGGCGGTAATCTTAGTTTCGCAAAAATGTTTACTTTGTACAAACTATGGCCAGATCTGAAAAAATATTCTAATAATGCTAAAACTGGGCGCCAATACAGAGATATATTCAATAAAAACTTTAATGTAACTTTTCATACGAAATAGAAACTGTTTAGATTTAAATTTACCTTAATGTAATTGAAATTTTGTTTATTGTTAATGACTCGAAGCTGATTTCATATACATGAATATTATATGATATACTATGTTATATAACCTCAAAATTTATGGAATAAAATTTTATTTATAAAAATAAAATATTTTTATTCAATACAATTTAAATTTAAATATATTGATGATATTAAAGTGAGTTGCGTTTCAATTCACTTAGTCCGTAGTCGTGTCACTTTAAGAATCTTTTTATATTATAAGGGTAGTTCTAGATATAATAGTATCATTCCAACAATACAATACAGTATATAATATGAACAACGTGCTTACATAAGCAAACATTGGTTTTAGTCTGTTCTTCAACATATGAAAAACTACTCAACGAATACAAGAAGAGAAAAGAGAGCAAAGTGCCAAAAGAAGATTGGAAGTCACAACTGAAGTTACTCAGAGAGATGTCGGCTAAAAGAGCCCAAGAAATGACTAACGCAAGGAAACGCAAATTTTTGCTTAATATGACACCAGAACAAAAAGCAAAAAAGAAAGTAAAGGATCAAGAATATTACCATAAAATGAAAGCTGAGAACAGAGTTAAGTCCATAATTGAAATGACTGAAGAAGAGAAAGAGCAGCAGAGAAAGTTATGGAGGCAGAACTCCCGAAAGTATAGAGAGAAAAAAAATCTTAAATTACTTTGAGTAGAGTTGATTGACATTTAAATGTAGACAAATTATACAGCGATACTCAAGTTAGTTAAATTGGGGCCTTCCGGTCGCGTCCCAACGGCACAGCGTAACACTGTAAACGCGATGGTTGTCAGTTCGATTCTCAGTTGGTGGATTGAATTATTTCTATTTGTACACTCTGGCAAGAAGACAAAGAACGGGGTTGAGTTGCGCCACCCAACAGACTATGAATCGTAAAATTGTAATTAAAAAAGCTTTTGTTATTTCATTGAAAATTTAATAATTGATACTCTTGTTATATCTACCTATTAACTATGTAGGTATGTAGTTGCGAATCTTAAATATTTATTAAAAATACTTGTGTACTTAAAAAAAATATGAATATGTAATAAATTAAAAATTGAAAATTCATCACGCTTAAAATAAAATTTTTGGAAATTAAAATATCATACTATCACTTGTATAGTTTAAGTATAATAAATATTTTAGATAAATTGAAATTTTGTAGAAAGATTTACTCAGTGCACATATTCTACATCAGATTTGTAAAATGTAAAATATATATTTTCTATAACTTATATATACTGACAATGTTTAAATGTGTTAATTGTCTTATTAAATTTAATTATATAAATGGTGTTAAATATCATAAGTAGAAAAATTTAATGTTATTCTCCAAATTACGCTTCAAATTTGGGACAATTGTTTAACAAGCGCTCGTAGTTTTTTCATGTTTTCTTAGTGATATTCTTCGGTGTATTTGTATACCTACTATACTAGTTTTATCCATCGGCCTCGCCCGAGTAATCACCTAGTAGTACCTGAGGTTAGTGCGTTAAACAAAACTATAAAATTTTTGACAATTAAATTATCATATACCTTAAGTATGTGTATATTTTAAATAAATGAACTTTTGTAAAAGAATTTTGTGCACACATTGTATGTCCAATTTATGCATATTATAAATGTAAAATATTTTTTCTATAACTTACATAAAGTGATAATGTTTAAATAAATGTCTTAATTAAATTTGATAAGATATCAAATTTAATCATATAAATGGTGTTAAAAAAAATAAAAAAATAAAAATACAATACGTAAAAAAATAAATATTATTCTCGAAATTATATATACAGTTTGAGATATGTATTGAAAAGTGCTCGTAGATATTTTCTCTTATCTTAGTGATATTCTGGGGTATATTATACTAATTTTAAGCGTTGGCCTCGTCTAGGGTTTCCACATCCAGGTTATCATTTCCGGGATATGTCCCAGACATAAACGGAACAAACAGAGCTTTTTGTGTCCGATCCGAGATTAAACTACGTAGAATTTAAGATTGATATTCTTTTTGCGTATATTAAATTACTTAAACTGTCTTGAATAAATGTAATTCCAACATTAGATTTATTTAATCAAGATTTCATTTTTAAAGCGTAAACATTAAATTTTGATTAAATAAATGTAGTATTTATGAATTCCGGGACAGTAGAATTCTGGCAGCTCTAGCCTCGCTCCCCTGGGGGAGTCCAGTCCAGTAGTACCTGAGTAACATTAAAATTTATCAGTATTAAAATATAAAATATATCACTTACATAGCTTAAGTATATATGCATATTTTAAATAAATTCTAGTTTCGATTTAGTGCACACATTATATGTCTAATTTGTAAAATGCAAATTATAAATGTGCAATATATTTTCTAAAACTTATATAAAGTAATTAATGTTAAATATCTTAATTATCTTATCAATTTTAATTATATAAATGGTGTTTAAATATCATAGAATACGTAGAAAAATAAATATTATTGTTCGTAGATTTTACTTGTTATCTTTGTGCTTCTACGCTATACTCGTAGACGCATATTAAGCTCAGTTTCTACCGCGAAAGAGAAATGTGTGAGAATTTTAGAAAAAGATATGTTTTACATTCCACCAACATAAGTTTTGTAATTTGTCATTGTTTCGCTTCGCTTCCAAGAACAGAGAAAGTTCATTTCAACTCTTTCTGCTCGCTCAGTCCTTTCCGGCTGACTATTTATTGGTGAAATAGTATACAGACTATTACGAGATTAACGTAGTCCTTAATGGGCCCACTCCGCTCGCGGTAGAAACCGGGCTTACTAGTTTTAACTATCGGCTTCGCTTCTGTGGTCACCCAATAGTACCTGAGATTAGTGCGTTCGACCGAACAAACTCTTCAACTTTTAATTAGTATATAGATACATAGATATATTTTGTCGTGTTATTTAATAAAAGTAATATTCATGTTGAACCGTTTAAAATAATATAATAAATTATTTATTTAATCAAAATTGGTGTTTTATTCAATTATAATTAATTATCCCTCCGTGGTCACCGGTTCGATGCACACGAGAGGGGATTATAATTAAATTGTTTTCCCAGCTCTGTTAAACACATTGCGGCCTTAAACACCGCCACTTAGTGAAACAGATAGTCATCATCGTTCAGTTCAAAGGAAAAATTTCATATTTTTTTATGCAAGCGTAAATTGTACTTTTTTTACTGTAAAACTAATTTGTTTAAATTAATATTAGTGTTGATTTTCAGCGGTACTAATAACTATGGAAAGCAATAAGCAGTGCCTGGTCTACGACGGCTATACTTTCTTCCATCGCTACTACGTGAAAAAAGGACAGAAGTGGGTCTGTACGACTTTCCCGAGATGCAAGGCTTACTTGTGTGTTGATGATAATTATTACATAATCGAAGGTGTTACCCATCATTCACACGCGAAGAGAGCTCTACACAAGTGTGCCAGTGGCAAATATGTAAAGACTTATACGAGTATATAAAGATTTCTATTATAGCAAATACTAGTACACCATGTATAATTTTTTGTATTTTTTCTAAGAAAAATATTTGTTGTCCCTTAAGTTTGGAATATCACTTTATAATATTTAAGACGTCTTAATATATATATATTATTAATTAGATATATAGACGATTTTTTAAATTTATATAGATACTTAACCGCAGTAATTGAAAAGTGGCTTATATTAATTTTCTGGACTGGTATTATTATTTTATCTTCTCTGTGTATAACGCACTTACCAGGGTAGGCAAAGGGAACCTAGGAACCTTGTTTAAGTTCTTAGTTGTTATTCGTAAATCTTGCTGTGGGTTAATTCACTGTATAATAACGTCAATACATGTAAGCAGTAATAATTTAAGGCATAGCCAGCTAGAGGGAAAGGTTCTAGTTTTTTATCTTCATTCTGTTTCTTCATACAGTTCCTTCGGTTGGCATAGGGATCCTGTGCACTTTGTGTTAAGTTCTTAGTTCTGATTAGTAATACTTGTTGTGGGGTTAATTCACCGTACTACAATTACGTCAAAACATGTAAATTATAATATTTTTTGTATAATTAAATTAAAATAAATACAAATTCTCAATTTTTTTTATTTCTTTTCCCTTTTCTTCTTTAAATTAACTAAAATTGTAATGAAGAAACGGATGCATATAATGCACAAGTATTTTCTTAAACATTATTGATTTCATTGAGTTAAGATTGCAACTAATAAATTTTGTTAACTTTTTTTAAACCTTTTAAAGTAAAGATATTCTTTATTGTACTTAAGAAAACATAACTTTCAAAATATTTAGTTACAAACGTGGTTTTATACAATTTAATTTATTTAGATCAAAAAAAAATATCTGTCTATTACAACATTATATACATATACAAAAATAAATTAAATATAAATATTGAGAGAGAGATATGTAGCTATTTAATGCATACACGAGTCAACCCAGTCTAACATTTGGTTTAAATAAAAGGTAATAAATATAAAACAAGTGTCCGACGTCATGTGGGCCCTTTATAGATTTATGACTTTGAGAGAATGTCCTTTAAAAGCACTACGAGAATCCAGCCCCACATGTGGGGATACATGGATATTTGGATGTCGATGTCAATAGGCTTTACGATTTCGAGGGAATTTCATATAAAAACTCCATGAGAAACAAAGCATCGTGAGAGACGAGCCACAGGGGTGGGGACACCCGAATTTGTATTAAAGCCGACCAACCTTTGGGATAAGGCGATTCCACTACCAGCACTCTTATAGTTAAGAACTAGTTTTAATAAAAATTGTATTTTATTTAAATAAAATATTTTTTTATATAAAAAGTGTAAGATATTATTACTGGCCCCCATCGGTGGGGCCTAGCTAAATAAAAAAAGCGCAATCATAAGTAACTCCGCAAAGTTTCGCGAAGTCTCTCAAGACTAAGGCTAGGCAACGAAACCAAACAAATAAATAAAATATACTGTTATCAGTGGAAGAAATGATCAAGGAAGCTGCCGTCGTGAGCATTCTGTAAGTACCAAGTAGCATTATCTTTGTCACCATTCCTTTCCATCTGAAACTCCCTGACCTGACCCGTGTTGACCTGTGATGATCTTTACAGCGTCACCGGGCGGGGGAGATGCGAGAGTAGCTTGCCCCTGAAGAATAAGTATGAGCTTTGATGGACGCACGTGAAGGGTTAGCGGTCGCAGGAGTATAAGGAGTAAGGAGTAAGCTAACCAATTGACACAATTACATTGCTTTTATAATCTTTTTCACCTATATCTATCCACTTTTACACTAGTTTGCTAATAATATTTTATATTTCCATTTTTTCAGCTAAACTTATAACGATGACAAACAACAAAACTCTTGTACTATACGGAGGATATACATTCTATAAAAGGCTAAAAATGAAAAGGTATAACAAATGGAACTGTACCTCGCAGCCTAGATGCCCCGCGTTCCTGCATATAGATGATAATTTTTTTATAATTGAAGGACAGGCAGACCACAATCATATGAAAAGAAGCTATTTTAAAACTTCAAATGGTCTCTACGCTCGTGTTTAGTTTATATAAATAAAATTTAGTTTAAATAGTTTAGCGTTTATTGTTTTTTTACACGTACCTACATCTAGCCTCTTTCACACGAGTTTTCTAATATTATATTTTTCTATTTCTTTTAGCTAGACTTATAACAATGACAAACAACAAAACACTTGTACTATACGGAGGATATACATTCTATAAAAGGCTAAAAATGAAAAGGTATAACAAATGGAACTGTACCTCGCTGCCTAGATGCCCCGCGTTCCTGCATATAGATGATAATTATCTTATACTTGAAGGACAGGCAGACCACAATCATATGAAAAGAAACTATTATAGAACTAAAGCTGGTCTCTATGCTCGTGTTTAGTAGTAATATAATTATAGTTAATATGTAATTTTTTTTTTTATTTGAAGTGACTTTGAATTAAATGCTTATTGTTTATGAAATCAAATTATTTTGACTTTACAACAAATTTCACCAAAAAATACATTTAGAATTAAGCAAGATATTGGTTTCATTTCTCCATATCTTCCTCATCAAAAAACGTTTGTTGCCTTTTGCTTGTCAAAATTAATTCTATGCAGTAGTTATCAGAAAGTAATTTGTGTTAATTAGATTTCAATATTTTATGCTACTACTATATTTAACATCCAGGTCCAAGGTACGACTACACAAAAATCGTTTTTTTTTCTGTCGCTTTCGCGTTTGACGATTCGCGTATAAACTAACATACACAAACAAAAATTAATGGTGTGGTGTCGTGGGACACCAGGTAGGAACGAAGTTCTTTCGGCTAATGTAGAATCGACACAAATTGCAAAACATAAACGTGGCTACTCACGAGTAAAATGTATCTATAATGTGAGTATTCGCCACGTGCTTGTCCATGAAGTCATGAGTATATACTATGCATTGGTGGGGTGGAGTGGTAATAGAAAGAGAAGGGATGAGAGAATGAAAAGAAAGAGGGAGAAAGAGAAAGGTATTGTACACTACTCGTCTGTGTATGCGACTGTCGCGCCTGCGCACGTCTCATTTAACGGTTTTATTCCACGCATTTTCCTTACGGTTTTACTATCACATTTTTTTCAGTTCGGTCACGCAGCGAAATCCCGATCCCTTCCAAGCCTGCCGTAAGGAACTTCGTTCCATAAACAATACTTAACGTACGCAATTAATACATATTTTTAAATGTTTCAATAACATACAAAATTGACTTTTCAAAAACAAATTTTGACAAAACTATACACAAAATACGAAATTTGATATAATTTAACGTGAAAATATGAAAATATAAACAAAGCCAACCTAAATATACACTTTTTTCAGTTAAAATGATAACCACTGTAAATGGAAGGAATTATTTGAAATACCACAACCATTACTATACTCGTACTCCCAATATTGAGAATCGATGGAGGTGCGTCAACACCCACCACTGCTACGTCAGCTTGTACGTGGACGAGTACTTGAATATTATAAAACCGCCAAGAGACCACTCGCATGCCCCAAAAATGTTTGTGCAAACCAGCAATGGCATGTATGTGCAAGTTAAACGAAATCGCTTTCAGAAGAATTTGGTATTTAAAACTGTCGTTCCACCTAATGGGTAAAAGAATTTGTTTGAAATTATTATTATTATAGATAAATCCTTCTTCCCGCCAGAACCTAAATAAGATAGAATTCTCTATTGGGTGTAGATATAGATGTATATTTAGGAACTATATGTTGTTGTGTCATTCTTGTTAAATTATTTTAAAAGCCGTAAGTATTACATATATGTAAACTTAAAATTTATTTAGGTTTATATTAATCTAGAGATTAGAACCTTTATTTCGACTGCTAATTTCTAATTTCTTGTGAACTAGTAAAATAAAAATCCTTAGTCACGTTAAAAACGTTATTTTTTAAATTATGTTTAAAAATATTTTTAGTAAGATAAATTAATAAAAATATAATTGGTAATTTGTAAAATAAAAATTTTACAGGTGTAATGATAACGATGGTAAGCGGGAAATCGAATCTTTTATACCAGGGATATACATATTACAGACATTACCAAAACAAACACCAAACTCGGTGGAGTTGTACGAATTATCCGAAATGTCAAAGCTATGTCTTTGTCAAAGATGATTTAGTTATTGGAAACATGCCCAAGGAACACAATCATGCTGCAAGAAAACTACATATGACAGCAGACGGTGTGTATATTAGAGTGTAGTGGAAAACTTTGCCGGATTTTCAGTATTTTTAACATTGTTAATTATTAACAATTTAGGCCTGTATAATTCTAGTAATCTAATAAGCCTTGTGGATAAGAAGTGAATTTATCCTGATTTATTAATTATATAGTTTGGTTTTTTGGCGTCCGTGTACACATTGTGATTTCGCGTCTTGTGAGAAATTATTAATATTCTACGTGATGCCACTGCTCAATTATAAATTGAAATGTTTAGAAATACTTAAAAGCATAAGATGACACTTTTGAATGTTTAAACAGTAAAATAAAAATATAAAACACTGTCGTTTGCTTTATTTTATTTATTTCAAATCTTTTTTTTTTCCCTAGCCTACATCATCCTATTGTTGGGCAAAGGCCTCTCTCCACTTCTTCCATTTCAGTCTATTTAGCGCTATTGAGCACCAGTCAGGCCTATAATGGTCCAGCTCGTCTCGCCGTTTTGGTCTTATTAGTTTAGAATATTTTAAAATAATATTTTATATAATAAATTAGGAATAAGCAACAAATAAGAGTCGCATCCCTTAATCTAATTCACTTATATTTAAATTTGCAGGAACAGTGATAACGATGAGTAACGGGAAAACGAACCTGCTTCACCTGGGATACACGTATTTCAAACATTATTTAACGAAACACAAGGCCCGGTGGAGCTGCACCAACTACCCTAAATGTAAAAGCTTTATTTATGCTGGAGAGGACCTCATCATAGAAACTATGCCTAAAGAACACAATCATGTTGCTCGAAAACTTCACTTAACTTCTGATGGCCTTTATATTAAATTATAGTTTACTCGTATACTATATAGTCTATAATTTAGTTTAGATTTATTGTGTTAAACTTTTTTTAAACCAAACAATTATTTATTTATTTTTACACTTTATTAAACCAAAATTGAACTTAAATTGAATTTACAAACATAAATTAATTTAAACAAAAAAAAACAGAAAAGAAACAAATAAAAATCGTTGTATAGGCGGCCTTATCAATGAAAGTTTGGCGAGTCTGTGTGTGTGCGTGTTCATCTGTATGTCTGTTTGTGGCAACATAACTCTTGTATGCAGGAATAAAAAGTAAAGCTGAGCTCTTTTCTAGCAGTCTTTCTGTTTATTTTTCTGGCCTCTGTGTTTGGGAATTTTAATTATAATTTACTATCGATCATATCTATCAAACAAGCTTATAATGATTTTATGTAGAACGTTTTATTGGGTAGAACGTATTATTGTGTAGAACGTATAGGTTAATAGGTAAGCATTTTGAAAAATTTTAACCCTGAAGAGGTGAAATAGGATTCGAAACTTTGTATGGAAAAATCATTAAGTCGGCACCGGTTTTTATAAAATTTAAAATCCAGACTTTTAAAAATATTTCATTGAACACATGTATAATAGTTTTTTGTAGAATTCACCCTCTAAACTGAAAATAATGTCAAATATATTCATAAATATTTGTATAGGTCAAGGGGGCGGCCGCCTGTGTCCGCTAGTATAATATGATAAATCTCGGTAATTATTTTTTTTTAACTTTTTTAATAATATATAATTTTCCTATAATATAAAGTGTGTAAAGAAAAAAAGAACACACATTCTTTTCTTCTTATTTTTCTTTTGTTAGAAAAGTTAAAAAGATCAATTCCAAAATGATTTTTTTTAGTAGATTAGATATATGTAGTTCCCTATAAAATTATGTTTTACAATATTCTAGAAATGTACTAAAAATAATATGAAAATTATATTAATAATATTAAATGTTTAAATACCTACTAATGAAATAATTTTGTGTGTTTTGTGATTGTTTCATAATAAATCATAAGTTTCCTTTTTTAAATATTGTTTAATTTAAAAATCATTCAGTTGTTTAATATTCTTAAGTGATAAAATCTAGATAAAATAACTAACTATTAACTAAATAACCTTTTTATAAACAAACTTTTAGATGTTTTTCATGGTGTATGGTCATGGTATTTTACAAATCGATTTCCCATCAAATCTAGTCCTTTAATTTGATACTCATATTAGGTGGGTTGTGCAAAAAAATATAAATCTGTATTTTTTTACAGCAGCCATTTTAGAATAAAAACCATATTGCGTGTTGAGTGGTGGAACCTAACGCCGCGCTTTGCCTTGAAACCAAGGCGTAAAAATGGAAATATAAATTTAGATAAATATTTCATTTCCTCGAATGGGAATCGAACCCTAACCCGTCACGTTATAGTCACACCCTTGTGCCCCTGGGCCACGACGACCTCGATCATTATAAATATAATTTATATTAAAGTCACTATTATTTAATTACTGATTTGAACATAAGATTTTTTATGAAAACTTTCTTAATCTTTCAGTAACAGAACTTATAAATACAATAGATAAAAGACAACACTTGAAATATAAAGGCTATTATTATTCGAAAAAGAATGACCATATTTGGAGATGTATATCGACAAATGCGTGTTACGCTACTATTACTGTGGACAAAGATTATATAGTTAGGAAGGAAAAGCAATCTCATAATCATCCACCAGCATTTTTCCATAAACTGGCCAATGGGAAATATGTGCGGATGAGAAAAATGGCGACATATCGTAATCGTACGAGCAATTACTTGTAATGTAACAATTTTATTAAATAAATACTTTTGTAATAAGATCGTTCTTTATGTTTAAATCTACTACATTTTTCAATGGATATACAAAATGTTTAACGACTGCCTTTCATTACCCCTTCATTTCAATATGAATGTTAGTTAATAACCCAAATCTATATCACATTAGCATTAGCGATAAAATATTATATTATTTTACCATGAAATTTCTTATAAGTTAATTTTTTTTTTCTTTCAAGGTACCATAAAATATATTCAAGTGCACAACGGGAAAAAAATTGTTATGTACAAACAGTACACTTACATTATTGCATTTAAGTCACAGAAGTGGACAACATGGAGATGCAGTACAGGATGTAAGGCGAAAATGAGGATTTCCCATTCAGGAAATCTACTCGACACAGAAAATGAACATAACCACGCTCCACCTAAATATATGAAACTCAAAAATGGGATATATGCTAAAATTTAAATGTATTTCACATTTGGGCTAACCAAAAAGGCAATAAATCATAAGTAGTATAATATCGTAAAGAGATTTGTTTTGTTTTGTTATGTATCCCGCATACAGCAACCTTTCAGGGTGGGCAGAGAGCCGTTCCCCACTTTCCGCCGAATTATATTATAAAAATTATATAATATTAATTATTAGTGTAAGTGCTATTTGCCATTAGTTATTTACAGTTTCTCAGAGTTAATGTTTTAATATTCTTATTAACATATCCATGTTTAATTTTATTTTTACAACATCAATGTAAATAAATAGTATAAGTTGGATAAAGTGTATCTCAACTTTTATGTTAGAAATATATTATGTGACTTAAAAAGGTTGTATTTCATTTCAATCTCAAGTGGACCAGGTTTTTTTTCTTACTTTCTTGCAACAATTACGTAATTGCACTGTTTTTTAATATACTAGTATACAAAAAAAGCATATACACATGTCAAAGTTTGACGCAATTAATCGCGTCTCCTTATATATTTCAAACAGCGAATGAACGATATGTCCAATATGAAATAACAATCGCAACGCTACGCTCAAAAGTAATTCTCAAAAGTCAATTAATACAATTATTATCATTTTGGTTCCATTGCAGGTGAATACAAAAGGATCACTCTGGTGAACGGAAAAAAATTATTGATGTACAAGGGATATGCGTATTGTTTACACTGCCGAACTAAAGCAGGCCTACGTATGAGGTGCATAAAGACTTCGATGTGTAACGCTTTCTTAGTTCTCTCTTATGACGGAGAAATAACGAAACTAAGAAGCGAACATACTCACAAGCACACAGAACAGAACTACCAGCGGCTAGCTGACGGCAAATATGTGAAACTTAAAATATATTGAATTACAAGGAATTCCGCGATCTTTTGAAGGAAAAACACTACGAAAGTAGAAAATAATGTTTGATTGCCATTAAGTTATCTGTGATTATCCTGCATTTGGAAAACAGCGTCAAGCTAACAAAGAAATTTATCAACGCGTTCCAATTTTCTTTTATTTTGAGCGACCTTTAATATAACAATTATATTTCTTAAAGATTATGTGAATATGAATTATGCAAAATGCACTAATATTTGATTTTAAATATTTTTTTCTAAAATTTACCCAATTGTTGGGAAAATGTACCGCCGGATTTAAATATAGGTATGACTGTACTAAATTTCATTATTACATGACGATGATGACCTCAACAGGCACTGAAAGCGGTGATGATTAAATTTGTAAATCAGTGGTGATAATCCGACTTAATCCGTAAAAATTACTCGTTAATAATATATATACTCTTCATATAAACTAAATAAAAAATTATGCAATACGAATAATAATTGCTAGTGCTGTTTACCATTACTTCTTCAGAGTTTCTTTGAAATTGTTTTCGAAGGTAAACCGAGTTCTCCTCCCTACCTCTCTTACCATCGTACTGTCATTAATTTGTATTCGCGTACACAATTACTTAATGTCATTCAAACACTAGTTGCAATATGGAAAAGTGCCCTAACACTTAATATTTTTAATTATATAATATTTTTTTTGTTAAGTACAATATTTTAATTTTCTTAGAAAAATTTGAATGTTATATTTTATATTGATAATAGATTCATTCACTTATAATGTAAATTGGATAGATGTTTATTAACTTTAATATTAAAAATAGATGTAACTTAAAAAGATTGTATTTTATTTCAATAGCACCACCGCACATAGCAGGGTAGGCGGAGGGAATAGTGTTAAAACACAGTCAGTTAGTTAATACAATTATTATCATTGGTTCCATTGCAGGTGAATACGAAATGATCACTCTGTTAAACGGTAAAAGCTTTTTAATGTACAAGGGATATACGTATACTTTCCGATGTGAAACTAAAGCGGGAATGCGTATGAGATGCACGCAGACGTCGTTTTGTAAAGTCTTCTTAATTCTCTCTCACGGCGGAAAAATTATGAAAATAAGCGGAGAACATACTCACAAGCAACAGAGCTACCGGCGTCTAGCTAACGGCAAATATATGAGGCTTTACGAGTCCAAAATTAATTAATGATGAATCTACTTGAGGCCCTCGTGGTGCATTGGTAAATATTGGTTAGTAGTGCTGGACTGCTGGTGCTGCGATCCTTCAAAGGGATGAATTATATTCATATATATCTGCCCCTCTCAATAATGAATAATTTACATCATGGGATAATCTAATTTATTGTTAAATGTTTCAAAATAATATACAAATTTATTAATTTCTAGAATTTACCGTAAAACCGTTTGTGAAAACACTAACACTAAAGGAGATAAAATATATAATTTTATAGCAATTTATACCGTGATGCCAGAATATTATATTTTTGTAATTATAGCAATGAGTTGATGATGATTCATTACCATACACTTTTTAAATTAACTAAACTAAAAGTTTTTAAAATGTGAATCATACAATAAAGTGCTGTTGGGATTATAAAAAATTAAATATTTACAAATTTATTTATTTATATTTTCATTTCATCGCTCTGGTGTAGAGGCAAAGAGCGGCGTTGAGTTGCGCTCATCATGCAATGCCTCCAAATGGGGAACGGAGTGTCTTAACACTAGATTCCCTCTGCCTATCCTGCTGCGTGCGGGATACAGCGTGAAGCTGATTTAATTTTTAATTTGATTTTTTAAATATTTACAATTACTGAGACACATGAATTCAACATCTCACTATAATTCATCTGAATTTGAATTCGTTCAATTTTAATGTCAATTAAACATTAATTCCAATCCGCAATACTTAATTTTCTTAGTTGCATAATATTTTTTATTTCTCTATATTATGTGTTATATTTTGTTTATTAAATTTTAATAATAGTTGTTCAATTTTATATTAAGAAGAGATTTAATTATTATTAGAAAATTATTAATATAAATAAATGTATATACACAAAGATTGGATTAAATGATTTCTCAATTTTTACGTTAGTAATAAATGTGACTTAAAAACTTTCGGTATATATTTTATTTCAATTTTCATTAAGATTTCTGTCTTACTTTAGTTTTGCTGTATGCCCTATTTTGTTACTATAGTTTCATATATGTAATTATATTAACCTCCCATATTTTATTAGTATATATTATATAATAATAAAAAATCTTTTTCCCAATAGTCAGTTAATAAAATTATTATTTTTTTGGTGTCGTTGCAGCTGACTATAAAATGATAAATCTGCTAAACGGAAGAACGTTTTTAATGTGCAAGGGATATACGTATTGCTTCGGATTCAAAACTAAAGCAGGCCAACGTATGAGATGCACAAACACATCAGACTGTAAAGCTTTCTTAGTTGTCTCTCATGAAGGAAAAGTAACGAAAATGGGAGGCGAACATACTCACAAGAAACAGAACTACAAGCGGTTAGCTAACGGCAAATATGTAAGAGTTTAGTTTACTAGTGGGTAGTTATTAATTAAGAAATTGATAACTAAAGATTCAGTCAATTCCGTAAAACAGTTGTATAAAATAACTGTTACGGCAATTAGCAAAACTAAATACTTTAAATTGAATCTTGCCAGAATCCAGTAGTGAGAACCGCATCTAAATCGGTTAAGTCGATTCTCAGATTAACGACAACAAACGCACAGACAAACGGACAAACAGACAAAAATTTTAAAAATCATTGTTTTGGGTTCTATTAGGTTATTAAAGGTTCCCTATAAAAAAAAATTTAAAATATCTTCCAAGTACAGACACGGACCCTCTTACGATTTTATTATATAGGTAATGAGATGATGATGATCTATTTACAAAACCTTTGTGGTTGTGTGGCAGCGTCATGTTTTACACTTCCATTTCACTGCTCTGGCAAGACAAACGCGGCTTTAAGTTCCGCCTCTCAACACATTAATTAAGTCGTGAATCCGAATGAAACTGAGAACAGTGTATTTTGACATTAAATACCCTACTACCTTGTTTTATGTCGGATGTATAGCAATTGTCATATAGTAGCAATGTACGTCTGCGAATCGTGATCCCTCAAATAGCAGGGTAGGCCAAACTTTCAAGGCATTGTTTGTTTGGCGATATTGAAACTTAACGCTGCACTTTGCCTCGTTACCAGAGAGATGAATATATTTTATCTTATATTTAGTGTTCAATATTTCGTAATAATTGTACCAATGTCATAGTGTGATTTTAGTTTAAGATATAGATGTGTAAGTATATCTAAAGAAAATAAATATCTATATATATAAATTTATAGTTTGTTTTTTCTATCTTATTTTACATTTTTTAGACCAAAACATTGTACGTTAAATGACAAAGACATGTTTTTTCGCTTCATACTGTATCCTGCGTAATATATTCAAATAGACAAAGAGAACCTAGCTAGCAGTTTGTTCTCAACTTTTCTCCATATTTTCCAAACATTGGATTTTAAGCAGACAAACTTCTTCTTCTTTGTTTTTTTACCAGAGACAGAAAATAAAAATACTTCATTCCAATTAGTGAGTGAAGTTAATAAAAACTTAATTCCCAGGATCATCAATCGAACAGTTTTGCTTTACATTTCCGTTTAACATTTAGAGGCCAGTCGTGGCGCAGAGGTATAAAGTGTGAAATCGACTGGTCGTGGATTCGATCCCCACTCGACGAGATGAGATATTAATTTGAATTTATATTTCCTTTTCTGTTGCTGGTGTCCAGGCAAAGCGCGGCGGAAACTGGGGAACGGAGTGTCTTAACTTAACATAACAAATTCTCTGCCTATAAAGCTGATTTAATTTAATTTTTTATTTTATTTTCTGTTTAGAAAAAGCAAATAGTATAAAAGAAATAACCATGGTAACCGGCAAAAGATTTCAAGTTTATAAAGGATATACCTATGGGGCTGAAAAACAACTGAGGTCTGCATTGCGGTATAGATGTACAGCGGGTTGTGGAGTATATTTATATATAAAGCCGGGCAGAGAACTAGCGGGGCCGCTACCTGTGCATAACCACCCACCGCCCAAGCTGATCCTCCTTCGAAACGGAACTTATGCCAAAATGAAATGAAATATTTTTTTTTATTATTGAACGATTTATTATTATTTTTTGCTTTTTATTTCTTCCTATGAAGAAGGGGTGTAAAAATAACGTTCTAATACTGAATGTGAGTAAGACAAAGATTCTGGAATGGTCTATCTGAGAAGTATGCTTAGTAGGGATGGAAGTGGAAAGTCGCACCAGCAGTCGCACCAGTCGTATTGAAGAAACGGCAAACTTAGCACGATGAAGAGAAAGATGAATGCAATAATAATGCTATTTCTATGTAGGATATCCGCAGTAAAGATAGAATATCAGATCAAGTGAGAATGAAGCTAAGAACGTGCTCAGTTGACTTATGCACGTTGAATGAATGATGACAGTGTCAGAAATATTTACTAAAGAAAAATGAGCGGTAAGCGATGTTGAACCGACAGAACCCGGTTGACCTTCGTAACACACAGTATCAAAGATACTGGAGGTAAAAGCAAGGTAAAAAGGTAAAAAGCATGAGGAGTCCCTCGGAAGACATGTATGAAGAGTATGAGGCGAAAAAGAGATGCAGAAACCGTAGCGCTTGGTGCTCCGATCTCCCTTTCTATCCCGCTAGGAGTATACTACATGATGCTAGGTTTTTTCTATTTTAAAATTAATGTAAAACATTGTATATTATATGAAGATATATAGATATTGAAAGACTTGATAGGCTGTTTCTATTTCGAAACCTCATGTTCCAATTTTTATAAAATAAACGATAATAGCCAAGGGATGTTTTATTTAACCATATTGCTAACTCTACAAATGTTTCAGTTTCATTTGCCTCATCACAAAGAGGCGGCAGACTACTAGTTTTCAAGGGCTACTCGTATAGTGTACAAAAATTCAAACACGACCTTATGCACTGGAGATGCACTATGGTGAAGCCGGGAACATCTCAGCGCTGTACAGCCAAATTGCTTACCAATGAGCACTACGAGGTCGTTGATGATATCGGATCCCACTGTCATGAAAAACCAAAATTTCGTACACAGAACGACCAATTAATTAGAATTTATTAATTGTAGTAATAGGGAACGATAAAGAATAAAATATTCTATAAATCGAGGTCTTAGTAAGTAAGTTCGTTGTGTTACGCTGCGTTGAGATCCGCCACACGACATACAATGATCTAAAATTTTACGGATAATGGGGAACGGGGTGTAATATGTATATACTAACAGTAGGTTTATTATATACAATGTGAAGTTATAAGAATTGTATAAGAAATATATTATAATTACATATTAATATTAGTTATATTTACACTGAAACAGTTATTATTTTTATGCTTAGTACAGTTTTAGGCTTCGGTACCTTTTAAGGAAAAAAAGGAACCCTCACTTACACTTGTCACTTTGTTGTCCGTCCGTCTGTCTGTCAATAGCCTTTATCCCAGAAACGCTTGGAGACATCTAGTTGAAGTTCAAACCATGTTTATATACTACCGATCTTCGGCCCCATGATTTCCTAAAAAATGTGTTTCTACATTTACTTAAAAAAAGATATGGCCATTTATATAGTTTGCTAAACGCGTATTTCGACACAATAAGGGTTTCAAAATTAAAAGCCTACTTCCAGTAAACCTAAAGAATTTTGAAATAAAATCTTTGTATTATTTTTTGATAGGATTTATGTAATGCAAATTATAGTATATGAAAATATAAATATATTGAAAGATTTGATGTTGTAACTTAAAACTTCCTATTTCAATTTTAAAGCCCAGTGATTTTTAAACGGTTTTATTTAGCTCACCCTGTTTGTTTGTATGGGTCAAATTTAGTAATTGAAATTTAACCCTCTTCCCGTTAACCGATTGATCTGAAATTTGATATACGCCTTTGATTCTGGTGACAATACAATTATCCATATTCGATATTATTGTGAATCCAAGATGGCCGCCGCTACAAGATGGCGGCGTCCACTTAGTTTTTTTCAATCCCATCAATATGGGTACCAAATGAAAGGACTTGTCAAGTAGAATTCAGTGCACTATACAAAAATAAAAAAATAAAAAAAATATTTTAAGTTAAACGGTTTTATATTGCAGATAAATAAAATCGTGGGGCACGTCCGTAGATTATCTTAAAGTTATCATTTCATTATTCAATGAATATGATACAATTAATCCCAAGGTCATCCAAAATTAATTTAAAGTGGACATGCCCCACGATTTTATTTATCTGCAATATAAAACCGTTTAACTTAATTTTTTTTTTTACTTTTTTTTTCATTTATACATTACTAACTTTGAAATTATTTCATCGTTGTATTTTTTATGCTAATGGAAGAGCGGAGTCTCCTGGTACAGACAATGACATACCTAAAAGGAGGCTGCAGTCACTAGTGGATTCTATTAATAATTTGTTTAATAAACTGTTTATTTATTTTTATTTCAGTTACATTTACGTCATCTCAGAGAGGCGGGAGACTACTGGTTTTCAATGGCTATTCTTATAGCTTAAATGTATTAAGGAACAATCTTATGTACTGGAGGTGCACTATGGTAAAGCCTGGAACCTCGCAGCGTTGTAAAGCAAAATTGCTTACCAATGAGAATTATGAGGTTGTTAATCATTTCGGAACACACTGTCATAAAAAACCAAAATTTCTTAGAGAGAACAACAAATTGGTCAGATTGTACCATAAAAAATAAATAAAAAATAGCGTCGCTACATTAAGTCTGCTTGTACAATTTTAGTTAGGATCCACGAATTATCGAAATGTGTTAGTGTTAATCTGTTACTTATATGTATGTTAAAAATTAAAAGAGTTTAAAAAAGTTAAATATATGTTATATATATTTATATATTCATTAATAATATGTTTCATTATATATTCATTTAATAAACCAGAGTATAAATTTCAAAAATCGGAATTTCCAAACGATGGTTCCCTACTAATTTCAAGATTCTACTTTAACGGGATGTGCAATTTATAAATGTTAAAAAACTTAAGTTTGTACTGTGCATTAAATTTTCGTTATTGGTTTTTGTCTGTAATGTAATAATAAAGAATAATAAATTTCCATTTTTCGGATTCATGTAAGTTCTCACATCTTTTGAAATTTTATAATTGTAGGTTTACGGGAAATGTTTATAGGGGGTATTGAATTAAAAAACTTAAGTTTGCAGGCGTAGGCATTAATGTTGTATGAAATTAATTTCAAATATAAGTTTATAACCATTTTATAGATTTTTCTTTTCATTTTATATAAAATAATAAACAATCAAATATCAGTTTTATTGCATACCTATTTGTCTCTCTTAAATTAAAAATTACATATGAAAACGGATAATAAGACAATATTAATTAAAATATATTAAATATTGATGGAATTAATAACTTCGATTTCACAGGTACATTCATATGGACGAAGCGTGGGGGAAAACATCCGTTGCTATTTCTTGCTGGATTTACTTATAGCTATCAGAAGCAGAACGCCGATGGACGTGTGTCCTGGTATTGCTCACGAAGACTCAAAGGCTGTAGGGCATCCGCCAGCAGTGTTGGCACAACGGCGTTTGCTTGTAAACCACATGATCACCCTCCGCCCACACTACCAGATGTGTCAGATATATCACCAGTTGATAATGCTATGTTATTCAAGGACTTCCATTGATTAAGTACAAGCTTTTAAAAATAACATTATTATTTAATGTTGAGAATAACGAAACGTGTGATATTCCTATTAAATGTTTTAAAGAACTGATGTTAAGTATTACGTTTCCAAATATTTTTTTTATATATAAAGAGGCAGCAAGTAATATGGTACTAGGTAATATTTTAGGCCCTCTGAGATATCTTCATTGGTATTACATATGTACGAATTGTATGTTTTTATAAATGTTTAATTTTTATATAAGTAAATTATTAATAATTGGATCATATTTCATTTGAAACGTACATATCTTGATAAAAATATAAAAAGGACTTTTTTATATTATTTAATTTAAATTTCAACTTGTATTTACCAGAATTTATTTTTTTAAGAGAGTTGTATTATGTTTAAAAAAATTGCACTTTTAGGTGAATACCGTTAGTCTTTATGCACATATAACATTTATATGTTTCGTGTATATAAAGAAATGTACATAAGAGAATCTAATAAATAATAAAAAAAGCCGTAGATATGCTAGATTTAAAATGACAAATTATTATTTGACGCAGGCCTAACTAAGTTTCGTATTGATGCGAAAATTGCGCAATCATGTCTTTTGACGAACGACGTTGTCATTACAAATATTTATTATCTGTGTTGTTCTTTACTGATTATTGTTACATGTAGGTGCATTGGTATTTTATGAGGTGAATTTCTTATTTATAAAGTTTTAGTAGTTTTTTTTCATTACCACAGTCCTCTTTTAAATTGTGATAATTTTTCTGTTTTGTTTATTTATTACATAACATCAATATATATATTGTATTAAAATCATAACATAAAATCATGGAACTGTGTTTTATTGTTTGTCTAATAATAACAGAGACCGTCCTGGGACGGTGACACACGGTGTGACTGTGACGCCACGGTTGTGGGGTTCAACTCCCACTCGAGGAAGTGAAATATTTATTTACGTTTATATTTCTATTTCTTCGCTCTGGTGTCGAGGCAAAGCGCGGCGTTGAGTTCTGCCACTCAACACGCAATGTCTCCAGAATTCGGCAGAAAGTGGGGTACGGTGTGTCTTAACACTAAGTTCCCTCTGCCTACCCTGCTGTGTGCGGGATACAGCGTGAAGCTAATTTGATTTTAGTTTTATATTTTTGGCCAATTTAAAAATATCTTGAAATAAAACAAAGAAAACATTTAATTCGTAATTCGTTTAATATAAATTTTCTCAACTCGTCCTAATGATTTACAGAATTGCTGTGGTTAGTGAACTAAAGATTTAAATATTTATAATTATTGTTATAATTGAAACAAAATGTTATATTGATCTTTGTTGTTTGTTTGTTGTCTCGAAAATTGGCGGAAATAGAGAATTTACTTTTGCTAAGGTTCCTTCTGTCCACCCTGCTTGACACAGGTAGGCAGTTGAAACCCCTGCTCTCTTATGCAGCCTTAAAGTGTATAATATAGATTTATATTATAGTAATGATTACAAAAACAAATATTTATATTTTAAAAATTAGCTAAATGGCTTTTTACTAATAAGTAATAAATAATTTCAGCAATCCTCGTCCCATCAGGCAAGGGTAAACACCCACTGTTGGTGTACAAAAATTATACCTACACATATAAAGTGTTATCAGCTGCTAGCGTTCTATGGCATTGTTCCAGACGAACTAGGACCGGGTGCAAGGCCTTCATAAGGTCTGACCCTGACCAAATAGATAAGCTGCAGTGTGTTTTTGATGAACATTGTCATCATCCACGCCTGGATCATATGATGACGAAGATGAAAGCTAATATTGGTGTTCATTTTCTGAATTTCTGATTGTGTTTTTTTTTCTTTTTCTTGTGTCCAATGGATTTCTTTTTCAGATATTGTCTAAAATGTTGTGTATATTGTGTAATGTAAAACGACGGTTGTGGATGCGATTCCCCACTTGGGAATATTTAATATTTTCTGATATTTTAATATTTCACTAAATATTTCATATTTTCATTTCTTCGCTATGGTAACGAGGCACAGCGCGGCCTTGAGTTCCTCCACTCAACTACTTAGAGTTAGAAACTGAAGGGGGAGGTGTCTCTCAGAGAAGATTTCTAGTAAATCCTATGGGAAAGAAAAACCATTGAGATTTTCTATTTTTCGTCTTCACAAACTAAGTTGCAAAATATTACGGTAATTTAATTTAATTTGTGAAACCGTCGTAGCGTCGACCGGGACAGTGTCTAAATCATCCCTATAAAGTACGATTAAATTCGTTTTCAGTTCCCATATCGGGCAAAAAAAGGTAAAGACAATTTAGATCTGTATTTGTATTTATATCTTACGAAATCCAATAAGTGATAAAAAGATTAAAAAAATATTGAAAACACTACTTAGAGTAAGCAAATATTTGATTATTTTACTTATAAACGCTGAAAAAAAAACATGATTATAAAAAATCACTTAATAATAATATTAAAATATTTTTAATATTTTTTAAATCTACAAGATATGTAAAAATTCATATCATTATAAAAATGTACAAAATAGAGATACCTAGATACAAATGTAGAAAAAAGTAGCCTTATCCTTATATAATATTTAAGCTTAATTAAAAGCTTACCGAAGTATTAAATTTAAAAAAAGGTAGAAAACTAAGACTTTTTGTTAATAAATTAACTATTATTGATTGATTGATTGACGGTATTGAATTAAAACAACTTTTCTTAATGTTACCTAAAACGCTTTTAACGTTTACCTAAATTAATTTGTCGTTTTATTAAAAACAAACATACTCCAGTTCTATTAATATTCGTTAAAAACAATTTCATTTATATTATTTACATGTATTAAAATAAGTACAACATAATGTTAAGTTAATATGTTTTTAAAAATTATAGATTTGTGTTTTAAATATTAAACGAGTTTGTAAAAACAAAGCTTATTTATTTTTTAAAAATACTGCTTATTTTTTGGAACATGTAAAGGAGAATAAATAAAAAAAATGAATCAGCAATTTTTTTTATAGCACTAAGCATACGAACACTCACACATGTCTCTGTCATGTCTATTTATTATTTTCCACCTTGCGCAAAATTCCCACGAAATATTATTTCGGACAAGATACCTGAAGTGGTAAACCTGATATATTATTTGTGAAGTTACGTAAAAATGAAGAACGATGCAGCAAAATTAAATCACCACCTGTGAAGAAGCTGGGGAAGAGGTGATGATTGGTCAATTTTATATTACTTGTGCTGACGGAACAACGAAAATATCAAGAAAATATTGGGAGGTTTTGAAAAATTAGAAATGTGAAGACTGCAGAAATTGATATAGAAATTGTATCTTGACAGTTGTTGCGACGAATGTGGGATCTGGCTAGAGAATGCGCGGGAGATCTTGCAGCGAGAAGCTAATTAAATTTTTAATTTATTTTTATTATTTATATACACAATATACACAATTAATGGCGATCATAAGAAAATATAATTTATACTTCGAACTAAGAAAGTTTTTATATTCTTCATTACACAATTATTATATCTAGATATTTGAATAGCTTATATTTTCAAATTTAGAATTGTTATAGCAAATTAGTAACGTAAAAAGAAAGAAACGGAATAAAAAATATAACACAAAAAGTAATATTATAAATATATTGAAATTAATTTGTGTGAAAAGGAAGTAAGTAATGTAGCGTGTGTGTGCATATCTATGTGCGTTGTACGGGTAACGGTTGTTTCGCTATAAATATAAATATAATATCGCTATATATATTTTTAAGACAAGATTTCTAAAATGTCATGCAATGTCAAATGTCAATGCATGATGGATTCAATTTCAATTGAATCCCTCTCCTGATGTTCAATGAAAAAAATTCTTGTATTGGTAGCCATTGAACATCCCCATGTTGGGTAGGTTGTAGAAAAGTAAATCCATCTATTTTATGGCACATCTTAGATTTATGACAGTACATTTTATATGGTCAAATTTAACTAACACGTCTTATAAAACACTTGTTTACTAACAATATAAGTTATTTATAATAATTATATTTTCTAGTTTGCTTCTTGCCGAGTAGAAAAAATTCGCTACTAATGTTCGAGAACTACACATATAACAAAAAATTTGAAAGTGCATCGGGAAAGGTTCTATGGTACTGTTCGAAACGGAAGATAGGTTGTAAGGCTTTAGTGCACAGTATAGATGGGGTCTTCACCCCTGGACACTTCAAACACACACATCCTGCGCCCTCGTATATGAGGCGTCTGAATGGAACGTTCGTAAAATTGTGATGCACATATAATTATCAAATATTATGCCTTAAAGTAGCTACGTAATAGAAAAATCAGTTTTTTTTTTATTTTTTTTTTCATTAATAGACAGGTTGATTCAAAAGGGTGCTTGTATGTATAATTCACATAGATTATATTAGTACAGTCCTAGGGGCGACTTCGGGGGTACAGGTTCTAGATGTTGTTAATATGTAGGTTATTTTTTGTTAAAACTGCGTTAATATGTTTATAAACTTGAAAATAAAAAAATGCTGTAATTATTATTCAGTTCTTTTTACTTTATTTTTGAAATTTTAATTTAATGAAATATTTTAGTTATTGAAATATCAGTTAAATATATAGCATTCCGCATTAAGTTATCAGGCATCGTTTAGGTAAAATTTAAAGAAATACTTATTTTTATTGTTATTTAATTTCATCAACAAGTACTCTCTCCCGACTGGTAAGGGAAGGAGGCGACTGTTAATTCTAACAAAGTGTTGGGCTTGTTTTTTCTTTTTAGTTTTATGCAGTCGAGGTTGTTGTTTTTTAATTTTTTTTTTATTACTGTACTTTTATTTTCAATTCAATTTATTTTTAATTCAATGGCGGCTTCACTTTTTAATTATATTCAGAATAATACATAATATGTTTTTTACAGTGTTTTTCAGAACATCCAGCAGAGGAACGAGACAGCTGGTCATCAACGGTTATTCCTTCATTTGTAGGAGTTACTGTTTGAATCATATAAAGAAAATATGGAAATGTGCATCCAATGCAGATTGCACCGCCAAAGTTCATACAGTAGAAGATGAAATTATATCACTGAATAATGATCATAATCATCCGTCGAATGCTTTCTCTGTCGAATGTAAGCCGCCACGGCGATTTCATTTAGGTTATTGACAGCTTCACGCTGTATCCCGCACAGGCACAGGCAGCAGGGTAGGCAAAGGGAACCTAGTGTTAAGACACTCCGTTCCCCACTTTCTGATTCCTGGAGGCACTGGGTGTTGAGTGGTGGAACTCAACGCCGCGCTTTGCCTCGACACCAGAGCGAAGAAATGAAAATATAAATTTAAATAAATATTTCATTTCCTCGAGTGGGGATCGAACCCGCAACCAGTGGATTTTGCAGCACACTTTGTGCCCCTGCGCCACAACCGGCCTCTAGGTTATTGACGTATCCTTAATTACCTAAAATCAGAAGTTCAAAACTGAACCTGTTGTTATCGCCAAATTATGGAAAAAGTGACATTTTCAAAAAATAACGAAAATAAAATACGAAACATAATGAGGCTCGATGGTTTGTATCATGTTTATAATCTTCCATGTCGGAAGTAACCGTCGTTAATATGATTTGTATGTATTATATACTAGAATTTTGTGTATAATATTGTTTGTCGGCTGTATAAATATTGTAAATGTGCTGTTAATTCTTGATCTTAAAACATGTAAATATACCAATGTAATATTATTTTAAAACAAATCTCTCATTTATTCCAATTTTGTTATGAAATTCAAATCTACGAACTAAAGACTGAAAATTTAAATCAACAATAAATAATAGAAAATATTTTATCAGCACAGATATTTATGACTCCGAAGGGCGGCCAGGTCCTCATATTGCAAGGATACCGCTACAATCGCGAGTATGGACGGCTCGGCAGAAGTTACTGGAGATGTACAAAAAGACTAGTATATTCCTGTAAAAGTACGGTTAAAATAATAAATGGACGAATCTTCCCTATCGGGCAGCATAGCCACTATTAAATCAGGCTTATGTAACGCTTATTCGGTGCAACAATGATAATGCAATTTTTAAATTGTACGAAAGACGCAAACACCTACATAATTAACTATTTAAAAAATGCAATTATGTAATTGTTGCACTAAATCAGCGATATAAAAATATATTTTTTTTGTAAACTTACAAGATATGAGTATCATCGGTTACGTTTGTTTTGTAAATTCTATTTAATATTTTCTTTTTCATTATCGATTATAACAGTATCTCATTTTATATTGAAAGCGTAAATATTTTTATTGGAAATAAATTTAAAATTTAATAAAAAGATATATACGTAAATGTTGGTGCTTCAATATATCGATTTAATAAAAAAAAATAAGTAAATAATCGATAAAATAAATAATTGATTTATTAATTTGTGAAATTAAGAAATAACAAATAAAAATGTTAATATTTCAAAAAATCTTTCCTGAAAAATACACATTTAAAGAAGACCTTCAAGGTTTTGAAAGCAATATGTTCTTAGAAATTGTTGTACTGTATGTGATGACTTGTAGCGAGTCAATCATTAATGAGTATGAATAAGGTTAATATATAATTCATTTTTTAATATACATTCTTTTTTGGGTGTTCTCCATTCAACGTGACATTCGCGAAGTGATTAGTGCGGAACTGGCACGCTTGGAACGCCATAGATACATAGAAAACAATATTTTTGACTATTTTGAATATTTTAAATGATTAAAGCAATGATAAGAAAGAATATTAGTTTATTTTTTTTTTAAAAATATATTAAGTTTTAAATAAAAAAATGTCCATTCCTTATTAAGATTAAAAGATTAATATTTTTTACTAATTTAATTTATGTAGTGTTAAGACCCTCGCAATTACGTTTCTCAAATTATAACACCGCGGTTTAATCATTATTACAAACTAGAGATGGGCGTTATCGTTTTTTTCCGCTAACGGTTATGAATATATATGGTTCATATACCGATATATGGTTTTCGTATCGATATCAAAAACGGTTTTCAGATATCGTTTTTTTTTCGACTTGTCAATAAGCGCAATCATAAGTATAAAATTATAATATAATAATAAATATATTTAATTAGTATTACATAAAAATGCTTTATAAACTACAAACATAAGTTAAAAAAACAATATTTAGTAATTAAATTGAAATAATGTTTAAATACAAAATCATATTTTAAATCCAAATTTCTACCTTATTCATTTATTTAGAAGTTCGATTTCATAACGAAGAAATAGTAACTAACTAAGAAAACCGCCAAAACATGAATCTGCTAGTTAGTTAGCTATCGGATATTCGCTTTATTTCTTTTACACCCGTGAAGAATATACCGATAGAAAGAGAGGTAGCGAATATCAGTTTATTAGATATTCGCCTTATCTCATTTACGCCCGTTCGGAATACATTACTTAGAAAGAGAGGAAGTTAGTTTCGATATAAAACGTCGATCGTTTGACGTTTCAGAAGTTTTGCGTTATTACGTTTTTGTTTAGATCACAGCTATGTTGAGTTTTAAGTTTCTGTAAAAACGGTTTTCTAAAAACATATAACGATACGATATGTTTTCCTTAACATATCCGTTTTAAGTTACGTTTTGATATATCGAACTCATCCCTATTACAAACAGTTTAAAAAAATGTTCCAATCTATTCCTCCGACATACAAAATTAATGTAAAATTGTAAATACTAATCCATTTTACAGACCAGATTGTTTCTTTTTATAAATTTTTATATTACCTAAAAATTGTTACCAAATTCATATCATAGATGGTGTATGGAAGTTTTATTATGGGTAATATAAAAATGGTGAATTGTACTGTTAAGCGGTGATGACTATGGATTATTGATTGAAATAAAAAAAATAAATAAATTGATAACGTATTTTTATAAAAAAAATAATTTATTCGTTATTTATTAACGATTAAATAACGCCATTTTTATTTCATGGCGTTATTTATTCGTTTTATAATAAAAAATCCGTTGTAACGTATTGGCTGAAAACCAATACCTTACGTTACGTAAAATATATGAGTGTTTCTTAAATAAGTTGTCAATATAAAAAACCATTCAGTTGCTAGTGCTGAAAATGACAAATTATAAAATCTCAAAGGAAGGATAAATACTATATAGTACTATAGTTTAATAAAGACATACCGCGCGCGTTGTCTAAGACATGAACATTAAATATTTCATTCCCTCGAGTGGGTATCGAACCCATAACCGTCGAGCTTACAATCTCACACTGCTGTGCTCCTGTGCCCCAACGGCCTCGATATATTTTGTAATTGTAGATAGTATTTAAAATGTTAAACTTAATGAAAAATTATAATTTTTCAGAATATTTTATCGTATTATACTGATAAAAAAGTTTACGTTTAAAAAGTTTATACGTTTGTTTTTAACATTTTTTTTTAATCGTAGATACAGTTAAAAATTATATTTTAAAGGATAAGATTAAAAACAACGCCTTATTTAAAATTTTATCAGAATTAAAAGATTGTAACGTAAAGCCTTTTATTTTACTGCAAAAACTTACCTTGGAACATCTTTGCCAGGTCGACCAGTATAAACGGAAAATAATTTTAGACCATTATTTAAACTGAAATGTTTGGTTATATGAATAAATATATTTCTTCTTAAATCTATCTTACCATTTTTAACAAGATATATTTGTTACAGAATTGAGAAGATTACAAAGGAAACAAACAAAAGACGAAAGGTTGCTCAAGAAACGCATAGCAGAGCAGATTCGCTACAGCCGCATCAGAAACGACCCCAAGAAATGGGAGGAACACAAAATGAAGAGGCATCGGTCATACGTACGGCACAAGATTCAACAAGCGATGAGTTTATTTAACGAAACAAATAATGGATATAGTGGAAATTTAAATAATAAGTTTTTGTTAGACATGTATTATAATAGCTGAATGTATTATATGTGAAATTGAGTATATCTATATATTTAATATGGATGTGGGAATTATAAGGTGTTTCAGAATCTCGCTAGAATTGCTGTTGTGGTAATTACATGTTACACTCTCTCGTCTCGCCCCGTTTCGTCTCGTCTCTTGAGGAATCGAAGTAGAAGTTTAAAGGATACATTTTTAAATGTTATAAAGTAATGATAAATATTTATATAACTTTGTCGATATTGGCTATGATAATTGTTTATATGTATGTTTTTCATAAATTATATTTAATAGATGGTAATCAAAAAAACCTCATTTCTATAGTAATATAAATATAAATTATTAAATTACAGATACAAAGTCTTTCAATTCTATCATTGTCATTTTTAGAGAAAACCTTGCTTTTTTATATATATAAGGCTTAATAAGTAATAATGGTTATTTTAATTGTGTTTTCTATTACAGCCTATCACATGAACAATTTTATAAGCAACGAAACATCTGAAACGATAATAGATAATGGATCCGATGATGATGTTATTGAAGTAGTTAGGGATGAAGCCCCTATAGAAATATTGTCTGATGGCGAAGAAATGGAAATAGAAAAATCGAACCGAGCAAATCTTAACTCATTTTCAGAATCATTTAGTTTTGCTAATCCAAATGCTTTAGAAACTACAGTTGAAATTCAGAAATTCTCTGAAGTGGAAGACCCATTGAAGAATTTATGCGAAATACAAAATACGTATACAATATCTGGACAAGAAAGTGCAACGACAACGTCTGATGATGCAAGATCTTTAGAAATTACCAATAAAATAGACGAAAAATCCAACCATGACAGTAGTGGGGAAAATTGTTATATTAATGTGACTGACGTTGGTAATAGTACCGAGAATGATGCAGAGAAATTGAAACAAACAGTTCAAGAAGAGCTTTCCAATGAAACAAAAGCTGATACAGTTGACTCTAACGTTCCTATTGATAATGAAACTGCTATTAGTAATATAACAAAGCAAGATTAGTATTTTTAGATATATTTTATTGAAATTTAGTAGTCTAGGCGCTAGCATAGCAATAAACACCGATATACCCAATAATAGAAAATATATACCAAATTGACAACATTCACACTTTGCACTATAAACAAACCCATAGTAATACTGAGTATTTCTACCTCATATATTTATGTTATTTAGAAAATCAAATTTAAAATTATAAAAATATTTAAAAATACCACTAAAAATGACATATTGCCTTTATTTCATAATTGAGTTTCTTTGCTGGCTAATACCCTAGAGTAATCACTAGTGACTTAATATGACTTCCTTGGAAAATAGTAGCGTATGATAAAGCTTACTTTAGTGTTTTAGAGACAGTAAGTATCTATATTATTGTAACCAGTGAGATATTTGCCTTTTGAAAGAAAAAAAAAACATCAATTTTTTACTGTTATTTACAAAGCTTTGCATTTAATATTCATAAAAAGTAAAATTAAATATATTTATATTATATACAGGTGTTCGGTAAACAATCACGCAAGTAAAGCAGTATTGCTGAATTAATTTTGTTTATTAAATTAATTTGTTTTAAGTTAATATCAGTTTTTTTATACATTCATAATTTTACATTGTCTCCTTTAATAGTACTTAGAGACTTAAGAAACTTCTTTTTTTTGTGTTATTGATTTTTATGGTATGTAAGTGTAGATTATAATATTTGTGTGTATATTAGTTAATTCAAATAGGACTTGTTTAATTTAGAAAACAATAAAATTGATTCTTTAAGCAGAAATAAAGTTATTTTATTTTATTATCCTTATAATATTTAGGACATCGTGGCGCAGGGCTCCAAGAGTGCGACTGTAAACACGATGGTTGCGGGTTCGATTCCCACTCAGAACAATTAAATATTTAATTTAATTTACTCGCTCTGGTAACAATGTAAAAGCGCGGGTATCAGTTCCACCAAGGGACCGGAAGTGTCTACTAAAGAACTAACTGAACTGAAAGTTTTATTAAAAAATGTATTTTATTTAAATAAAGTAATTATTTTAAATAAAACAGTTTGAGATATTTTTACTTGTGAATAAAATAAAAGTTTGACAATAAAGTAATAGAACTTTGGTTATCGTATAGTTATAAGAAAACGTAGCGTAGTCATCATAAAGTATCTCGAGGAAGTAGGAAATATATAACGTTACCATTAACTAACATCTCTAGCGGCGTTGAGTTCTGCTCCTCAACACGGGATTACTCGACGACTCGACGGAGAAAGGGGAACAGAAGAGTCTTGATGGGAACAGAGTGTCTTAATATTAGTGTTTCCAAATTTATCCGTTTAAGTTTATTTATTTATGTTTATATATGTCGTGAAACTGAAAAAAAGCCTTTTGCCTTCTCCGTTGATAAAGCATGAAGTTAAAGATAAAACTAATTTGTTTCATTTATTCTATAATTTGTAAAAGAATAATGATATATCTATCTAGTAATTATAAAACACCACCATTAATTACAGGTTACGAAGCGCGATTTGTCATGGAAAATGACAAGAGAGTCCTTCGAATTGGTGAATATAGATTCATGAAACATTATGAAAGCACTAATGGTAGGATACGATGGAGGTGCTGCAGGTCATACTCTGGTTGTAGAGCGATCGTTTTAACGTGCAATGAAATTATTTCGAAATTGAATAATTTCCATAGTCATTGAGTGTCTATTTGACTGCTTATCATCTTTGATTTATTATACATTTAAAAAAAACGCTATTAATAATATATTTCATGATAAGTTTTTTAACCAACTGTGAATCTTCATCTTATTGTGTATGTTCGTAATTGCATCATAAAGGAAGAATTGGCAAATAAACGAGTATATTAAAATTTTTGTACATTTTACTCTATAATTTTCTACCTTAGGTATAACTTTTATTATTGGTATCGAATATTGTACAAAGTTTGTATTGTGTAATTTATTCTGATGTAAAAGGAAGGCTTGGTAATGTTAGCAAATAACAGATTTTAAAATATTATAATATGTGAAAATGTATAGAACGTGCTACTGCATATTAATTTTTGAAATAACTTTTAGTAAATATAATAATAAAGAAAATGACCAGAAATAAAATAACAAATTTATTTGAAAACTTTTATTTGTCTAAAAGAAATATTTCATATATTTAAAAAAAAAATCTATCTAAAAATATTTTTTTGTTTCAGCAATGAAAATTATCCCAGGTGATGGTTACCCTAAACTAATGTACTGTGGGTTCCTATTCAGGCCCCATAACGCGTACAGGCAAAAAAGATGTCAGTTATGGTATTGTAAATACAGAAAGTCGAAAAAATGTCGGGCCATTGCTAGGACTGTGGATGGTGCGATAGTTGTATCGGAGGAGAGTTTGTACCATACGTGTATTAATGATGATAAATAAATATTTTTAAATTTATTTTTGTCCAAAAAAAAATGTCAAAAATAAAAATTTTATAAAAGAAACTTTGTATGTTTACTTTTATTGATAATTTCCTTTATGTAAAATATTTTTAAAGCAAGTGATTTAAGAATGAGTTAATGATAAAATATGAAAAAATTAAATGAAACCAAATCGGAACAGGTTAACGAAAAACAAACAATAAAACTAAAAAAATATTTTGTTTAATTATATTTCTCTTTTTTAGATAAAAAATAAGCAAGAATATTTTTTATTAGGAAACATTATTCTAATTTTTTATAATAAAATAAAACGAAACTATTATTTTTTATGATTCTAATATTCCTCAGTTTTAAATAAAGTAATCAATCAGTTCGTCCAATAAAACCAAACAAAAATAATATACACCTCTAAATTATAATATAATCATTGGTTTTCTTATAAAGCTAAACTAATCAAAAATTTTAATTTTAAATTTTCTTATAAAGCTAAACTATTGTTAAAATAATTTAAAAAAATTAAATGCAATGTTTATTTGATCTTATCCACTATACATCTATGTACATACAATTGAAAACACAGAATGATACTTATATACAAACGTTAGCAGACGTAAAATTATACGAATCCTTCGGAATATGGCTTAGTTATTATAAATATCAGTCGCTGGAGGAAATCCATTCATGGTTTCCTTCCATTTTACGATAATGAGATTTTATTGAATATTCTCTCCACTTTTTTCTTAATATTTTCTGATCTCTTGGTGGTAATGATTTTATACATTGTACTTTTCCTTCTTCTTTTCTTCTTTGATACTTCGCTTTACAATTCTTCTTAAATTGTGCAGAAAGTTCTGTATCATTTTTTATTTTTGCGTATCTTAATCTTTCACGTTCCCTTTTTCGCGCTAAAATTTCTTATCTTTTCTCATATTTTGTCATTTTACCTTAAAATTGCATTATTAAGTTATTTATTGACAGCCCAAATATTAAAAGTACCTCAGTAAGAAAATAAAGAAGTAATTTAATTTATTCAAGGACCATAGTAAATACTTAATAAGCATTTGATGTGATGATATAATAACTTGTAAATAGATTTTTGTATATGAAAATAGATTTCATTGTAAATTTTAAGATTCAAAATCTTTTTAACTTCGTAAGGATTTCTGTGAATGGTCAGTTTGTTGACAGGTTACATTTGTATCTTTTTTTAAAACAATCATGAGAATTACACCAGACTTTAAGAACCAAACCAAAACTATGAGAATTAAAATAAAGGTGATTTAGAATGAATTATCTTATTAAAGGTGATGAGAAATGACAAATTATAGAATGTGTTATTGGACGGTCTTAGGCTGTCCTGATGATATATTTTAACTCTAGTTACATATAAATGTATATAATATACAGTCTATATATATTTCATGTATTAGATACACTATATAGTCATAAGTAAATAATAAATTTCAGTTCATATACAGATTGTTATTAATTATTAAAAATATTATCTCACTTTATAAATTCTAAATTGTCAAGTATTTAGTTATTGTCCATATCTATATTATTAATGTTTTTAAAGATAACATTAGCTAGATTCAATAGGTCATTTACTGCACAAAAACGATTGCCTTGAACTTGCACGGGAAACGTATCCAATGACTATAATATGCATTGGAAAGAGGGATGGATATAAATAAAACATAAGTGGAGTAAAACAAAATGTATTATAAACGATTCATCACAAAAATATATTTCTTATATTTTTAGATTTTATACATGTGTTTCATCCTAGTGTTCTGGATTTCTGGTAGTTTACAAATGAATTATATTATGACATGTAATGTTGTCTTTTTTTATTTGCCATAATAAGAAAAGGATGGCAATATATACAAACTTACCGAGGACTTAATAATACAATGGTTATACCGACTTTTAAATTTATACATAAGGCACTCATTATGTCTACAAGGCACTAATATAAGGAATGATGTCATGCTATTATAATATTGGTCGATATTACTTATTTAGGTATATACTCATACGATACAAATAATTGTAAAACCAAAGAAATGTAAATTTATAATTAACGTTAAAACTAAACACCTGACACGTTTCTCAACTCTCCGCTCTTAAGAACTACTCAATATCATCAACCTGGCCAACGCATAAATAGTTGCCCCAACTGTCATTATATTACATTAAAAGTTAATTGTATTTTTTTTTAAATTAAATTAAAAGTATTGATTTGATTTATTTAGTTTAAATATATAAAAATCTAAATTTACAGAACAATCACATACAGAAATTACAATATATTTTTTATTTTCATTTGTATTTCAATTATTTCATTCATTTAAAATATGTTAATATTTTTTTACCGTTGCTACAGTCATAATATTGTTTAGATAGATTCAGTAATGGTGGGACATTATAGGTAGGTACATATTCTACAATTCTTCTTTTTGTATGTTAAAATTGAACAATAATAAATAAAAGAACGTAAAATATAAGTAATATAAAATTATTAGCTTATGAACGTAAATCCAACGTAATAAATCAAAGATTATTATTAAAGTTTTTTAAAACATCAAGTCAATAGCTGGCTTGATGAAATTTTGCAATTCATTAGCATCTGTTTAGTTCACGTTTTCAAAATATGCAAAATCACATTGAAAAAAACATTGACAATTTAAAAAAAAACTATAAAATATATATATTTTTTAACATTCTTTTCACAAAATTAATGATTATGTTCCATAAACGATCTTACTATAACACCATTAGCGGTGGTGATACTCGCTTTACATCTCAGTTTTATACGTTTGTTGCAAGTCCATCTTATCTTTCGTTTGTAGCACTCGTGTTTTATGAACGTGTGCTCCCCCACGTGCACCACTAGGTGTCCTCTGTTGGATAGCCCGAAACGAACTGAAAATAAAAATATTTATCTATTAAATGCCATTAATTAAGTGTATTTTAAATATGGGTGGAAATAATTTAACTATGTTATAGAAATATCTATGTATATATAAAAATTAAACATATTCAAATATATATGATCTTGTTTTATTGAAAGTTTAATTCATAAGTTGTTTTTTTTTATATTCATAAGTATTATATAATATGAAAATTAGGTTATATTTTTTTTAATTTATCATAATATAAATAGGAATAAGTAAATATAATTATAATTAATGATGAGATAATTAAATTTAGTTTTCATTTCAGTTGGCTTGATCGGCACCGGCATCGATTGTTTCGCATCGTACTGCCTGAGTAAGCAAGGCAAGATGGGCATCAACGTCGGTGGTTACAGGTTCCGGTTCAACGGGTGTGCCAGAAACGGTAAAATAAGATGGCGATGCTCCAGAGGACCCTGGTGTAAGGCAGCTTTGCACACCTTTAGAGGACGTATAGTATATATACAAAGCGCACATAATTGTGGACCTAAGCCACCTAGCTAAAGGGACTAGCTTTGTGATTTAATATGAAAGTATACCAGGAGCCTAATTTTATTTTGATCAGAATATTATAATAAAATACAATTTCAGATTAATCAGTAACTACAAATATAATTATTTTACTAGTACAGTTTCGATACAACTTAGATTATATTTATATTCAGAATATATTAATTATATTTATATTTAAATTATTTACCAAAAAAAAAATTCCAGAAATATTATACTGTGAGAAATATTAATTTGCTGTGGTCGAGTGATAATATTTGACTTTTTCGATGATTTTTTTATATATATTTAACATATTAGGCTCCCAAATAGCGTAAGTCAATATATTTCACCTGTCCCCATGAACATTGTCGGATTTCAAAGTTTGATTGTTAATATTTATTATATATATAAACAGTATTACCAAAAAATATACAGAATCATTTAAGTCACTGTAGATTTTCAGCTCGTAGAACAGGGAAAAGCATTTTCCACTTTAGTAATTGATTATATTAAAATTATTTTAATTTTCCCACTATGGTATATAATGCGCGGCGTTGAGTTCCTCCACTCAACGTACAATATCGAAAATTGGACGGAGAGTGGACGGAGAGTCAAACTACAGAAGATTCACTGATGATTTTTACATTCGATAATGTTGATAGGGACAGTCAATTTGTGTCTTGTTTAACAATTCACAACATATTTAGATCAAACCATGACATGGCTTTATGTAACTATTTATTATTATATCACTATACAAGTTAGAATTTAATATTACTAATATAAGTAGAGTAGAGCATATATTTTAAATAAAATGCTCTGTTCATTTTGTTGGCTTAAGATATCTGTTTCGATTTTTCAAGATTATTCTATATTTTTTTTATAAATAAATTTGAATTCAATATGGTTGATATATTAACTGCATATACACATAATTTACACTATAAACAATACTTACATTAAAATTTATTTTGTATTGCCAAATCCGATATCAAAAAATAATTTAAAAACCTACTTACTTAAAGCGCTTAAAAGTACCTATACATTTTCGTTTAACTTAATTTACTTTTATATGCGAGAGTAAAAAATGTTTTTTTGTAAAATTATCAAAATATCTTTCAAAATTTTTTAACGGTTTAAATACAGGTTGTACAAAAAGTAAGATCGAATAATAAACTACCCTAACACAATTAATCAGGTAAATGACAAAGATATGAAACAGAAAAAATTACGGACAGTCGTCATCGAACAAAATATTTCCAAATTAAAATTCCTACTTCTTGAACACCCCTGTGTAAGGACAAAAATTTCCATATGCATATATTTTATAGTGTCTTACTTAACAAAATTAAATAGTACACTAAGTCATTTTGACCGTTTCTAAGTTAAGAAAAAATTACATATATATTTGTATGATTTTTTTATAAACCAATTAAATATATTCTACCATTTTATAAAAATATTAAACAGTAAAAAACGTATATACAGTCATTTAGGATCAAATACAGGGTGGGCTTGATCGCAAGCGATACATTTTAATAGTTTTGTAAACTAAACATAGATAAGGAAACGTATTATCAATTACATATTTATTTTTAAAATAACTATTTATAATATTTTAAATAAGTAAATAGGACTTGGTAAAGGTTTTATTGTAGAATAGCAAATTTAATATATTAAACTAAAATTAGATATTATGTGTACCTATACTGTAATATTGCATTATTGCCGCTTTCGTGGTGACGAGAATCGAACCTACGTATTATAAATTCCGATTCAATGAATAATCAAGAATATACAAAAAAATATATATTTTGTCTTTATAACTTCTAATCCAAAAATAAAATTTTAGAGATATTTTTTTTGTTGAATTTGTGATATCGAAACGTGATGTGAATTGACCCTCACCAAATGAGACAATGATAGCGTCAATCCGTACAAGATATATCAGTAAATAAATTTACATACTGAAACTGTCCTATCTACATATCGGTTGATGAAAGAGGATGAACTACTCAATTATAATAAAAATAAAATTATTAAAACATTTTGATAATAAAATCTTTTTTAAGACTTGATAGAGTATTTGATATAATACTTTCTGGCTGAAATCAACTAAATAATGTAGAATTTACTAGCCTATAAATTTATTTTTAATGTTTTCACATATCTTCAGGTTATTCAAATCAGATAAAGGTTAGCTTAGTGTTTTTTTTTAATTTTCTTCAGTTTTCAGTAAAGATTAGAGACATTGCGTATTTGATGGCGGAACCCAGCGGAGACACAATAATATTGTAACTATAGTTTTGTCTTCAGTAGACATCGAACTAAGAACCATCCAATAAGATTATCTGGTGTAAGACTTTCGAAGTAATAGTTAGTTTAACTTTTCATACAGTTTTTTCATCATCATCATCATCAACAGCCATCTTTTGTCCACTGTTTGACATAGGCTTTCCCCAATTCTCGCCACCAGCGATCCTCAGCTTTTCGGACCCAACCGCTTCCCGCCAACCTCTTTATGTCGTCGGCCCATCTGGCCGAGGGTCGTCCCACCGGTCGTTTTGTACGGGGTCTCCACTCTAAAACACGTCTGCCCCAGCGGCCGTCGGCTCTACGACAGATATGCCCCGCCCATTGCCAAGCTGAAGTAGCTTACCAATTCTTTGTTTGTCAAACAGTTTATCAAATCAACATTGTATCATTTTGAAACATAAAACTAAAGGGTTGAATAAAACATTAGTAATATCAATAACCAAGTAATTTATTAAGGAAATGTAAAGAAAAAGAAATGCATTATGCAAAACTATGTCGGAGATACACGTTCTAATCTGTATGTCCCATCATCACATTTCACCAATACTCCAGATTTGTGACAATGTTCGAAATAATTTTGGGCAGAGTTTCCAGTGAATACAATATAGGCTTTACATCTAGGGTACGCGGTACAGTTCCACCGTGAGCTCTTGTTTTTGCTATAGTACACGTTGCCGCGGTAGTAGAAACGTTGCTTGTTGTTCTTCACTGTTATGAAAAAACCTGAAATTTAGGTGTTTTTTTTAATTTTCTGTTTCCAAATTATATGTTCTTAGTACCTTCTAAAACTTTCTATTATAATTTTTTTTTCATAATCGCATTAATATTGGAAGTAACGTAGCAGATGTAATAAAAACGGCCAATTGTTTTATTAATTCCTTAAATTTCTAAATCATTACTAATACAAATATCTACAAAACTAAAACAAATTGCAATAGTATTTTTTTAATAATACAGTTATTTGTAACAACGCTCAATTACCTTAGAACTTAATATACCTCCCTGAACTAGTTTTCAATAGTTTTTTCCTAGGATGAGCATGTGTTGGATCGCCAGTCTTTATAACAAAATGGTCATCAATCTTCAGATTTCCCTTGCAAGATGCGGATGTGGTACACGCCCATCTGTAGTATGGGCCGCATTTGTTTTTCTTATAGTATGTATAGCCGTCTAAAAGTACCACTTGCTTTCCATTCGCCATGGTTATCAGTTCCGCTGTTGAAAATATTCATGTTAATAATACTTAAAGTCATTTTAGGTCCAGTCATATAATACACAATGATTCTAGATTCCAAACATTTTATGGAGAATATAGATGGTTAAAAATTTAAAAAAATACGTAAAAATAATGTAATGATAGATTTTTTTATTGAAAAAACAGCAAACAGCAGGGAGGATACATGAAGCTGATTTAATGGGGGACCTAGTGATAAGACACTCCGTTCCCCACTCTCTGCCGAATTCTGGAGGCATAAATAAATATTTCACTTCCTCGAGTGGAGATTGAAGCCACAACCGTCGCGTTACAGTCACACCCTTGTGCCGCTGCGCCACTACGGCCTTTTTTTTATTAATCACTGATAAAAGATACATTTCAAATATTATTTTTTTTCGATTTTCCCACTAATATTATGTTTTGACACTACATTATTTTAATTAAGTACTTACTCGTCCTATGAAATCGGTGAATGTAGAACAATACCAAAAAAAATATTTTGTAAAGGAATATGAACCAAATCAAAGGTATTGGTTCGTATACATAATAGTTAAGGAGATAGAAACGTTCGGTTTGAAAAATTGAAAAAATATTGTAATAAATTGTAACAGTATTGTACGTAGTGATATGTAATACTGCAATGTCATACATTTCATTAAAAAAATTAGATACGTTTACATAACATGTAAATCGTTTACACTAACACATAAAATTTTCAAATTATATGTACTATATATTTTTCTATACTTATATGGAGGTTTGTGTTTGGCTGGAAGTTACCATTTTAATCATACGTTATTTCTTAGTAAAACTGCATTTTATCTCTATCTAGAAAGAACGCGTAAAACAATATGAAATAGACACATTTTTTTTTTAGCTTCTCGCTATACTCCTCACATAGCAGGGTAGGCAGATAGAACGTAGAAACGAAGTGTTAAGAAATTTTGTTCCCATTAAGTTTGAATCAGTGTATGAATCACTGTAAACATTAGAAACGCACAACTTCTTTTAAAAGACATTAAAGATTTATTCCCATACGATACTGGAGCCATAAATATATCAGGACAATGAGTTTTGTATTTTGTGTATGTCATTACCTGTATGTATTTTTTAAGTAATTCACACTTATAAAATCTTTATATAGTACATATATGAAGATTTTTTTAATGAAATGTATGAAATAAATATGGCATATTAAAATAACTGAACTAACAGTGAAAATTATTGGGTTAACAGCAACCGAAATTCAACTGTTATTTCAGTTATATTTAACCATGTGATACATGTAAGTAAGTATAACTAAATTAAAGAAACCTTTCTACCTCTAAAACTTCAAACGTCTCCTTGTGGTTGTGTCTAACGTAAGTTACCGGTAGAATATTTAACATAGTGATCAATGATATTGCCAAATTATAATCTATGTAATTGATGTTTTTAAGAATAAAACTAGTCAAACTTTATAATTTTTTTTATTTCCAAATCAATATGTATTACAAAATCACTTCCCAAATAGTAAATAAAAACTTACTAAAATTATAAGTCAATGAATCTATTTAAGAACCAATATTTTAATTTTAAGCACGTTATTTACATAACCATCTTCTCTGAGTATTATCACTAGCAGTGTACATAGAGAATGGAGCACCAGATAGTAGTGTCTGCCTACCTGCCTGCCTTGCCTCGTCCATTGTCATTACTCTCTAAGTATAATATTAGTAATAACTAATAAAATCTGGGGTGGTGGAGCCCAAAATCAGCGTGATCCATTTGATCTCATATAAAGAGATAGAGCCGTTAGAATCGACTGGAACCTAATGATCTGATGAAACGCTTGACCCGTTGGCTTTGCGTAGAGATGTCACCTCACTGTGCGTTCTCTACCGCATTTATCATGAGGAGTGTTTTGGAGAACTGTTTGAATTTTCTATTCGCACAGCAGCATCGCAACTGGCGCAAGGTGGGTGGCGGTGTTCGCACCATCAGGTGACCCCTGGGCTGGTTAACCTTGGCTTTATTTCCACAAAAAACTTATATAATGATTTTTATTTTATTTTATTATTGTATAAGTAACCACAGCATAAAAGAAATGCACTTTTTTGCACAGTGAATAAGTTAATTGTTCATTCCTCGATATATTTGTGTATCATGAAAATATTTTTAAATATAATACGTTAAGTATTAAAAGTATTCGAATTAAAAATAGTTTTCTTTCTCATTCACTGTCTGTCTGCACATCATTTCATTTCGCACATTCAAAATATTTAATAACAAATACATATATTATAAAAAATATACCACATAATAAAGAAAAACCAATAATGGTTGTGTATTATACAAAAAATCTATAAATATAAACTAAATACGCATTTTATTTTATTTTTATTGGATTAGTAGCTTAAAAACTGGAATTCATGTCAAACACCAAAACGAAGAATTAAAAAAATCTTCAATTAATAACATATTAGTGTAAATGCATATAAACATAAAATATAAATTCGCAATGCTTCAATTTTTTTTCATTTTTTATTTCTCAACAGATTAATTTAATTAAGGACAATTGAAAAGCCTTTCTATAGAAACTATTTTTTTAAAATAAAAAAGAAACATATTAAACGTAATCCTTTATTTCCTATTTAATATTAAAAAGTACCAGTAACTATTATTATAAATCAAAATCACGCAAAGGTTTAAACTTATTGAGCCACACAATAAGTGTATGATCCATACAAATCTAAAATAAGTTTATATTTGTATGGTATACCTACATAATACATTTTCATCGCAACAATGGCATACATTATATTTAAGAACCTACAGCCTACTCAATAATAATTTGATCTCCCGACATGATCCCATGTTCCTCTTTAAGATGTTCTAAAACACATGTAACACTTTTATCGATATCTTCGAATTTCATTATTTTGTATTGGCATATTCTACACGAGAAGAAATCGTCTTCGTCCGTCTCGAAGACAAGCCACACCCAGTTGTGGTCATCTGAAAATGTATGTCAATAAATGCGCGAAATATTGTTTTTATTATCGCACTAGCTTTTGTCTACGGCTTCGCCCGCTTGGTTGTGTTCATCAAATAATAGGTTTTAAGTTCCTGAAGTAACTCTGACCGTAGGTTGTGGATAATAAAAATATATTACGTATATATATTTCTAATTTCCTTTAGTTAAACTTAGGTCTATAAAATTATCCTTTATGTAATACATTTTCCCAGAAAGTTCAGTACTTAATATTTAGGTCGCCCTTGATTTTTCAATATTAATGAAATTGTTTTTTTTTTTTATTACTATCAATATACATACAAATAAATTTAAACATTATTAAAGGTACTACAAAAAACCACGAAGGTTTGTCTCGAGTACTAATAGCTCGTCTATTATAGGTTTAAATTGTACTTACCAATTACCTTATCCATTTTATTATGCATAGTCTTTAGATGTCTGCTCAAGTTGCCAGTTGAATTGGCGCTGTGTATGTTTTTGTTACACAAATTGCATCGAGCTAAACTGCGTGATAATCGCTTAAAATAGGACCAGACCCAACTAGATCGCTTGTTCATTTTATCTACAAATAAAATAATATTTTATATTTACTTACACTACCGCTCAAAAGTATTTGGCCATCTGCACTTTTATCTAAATTACAATGCAATACATCTATAAAGATACTTTTATTGGCTTTAATTATATGTATCTCGCCGCAAAACCCTCATCTACGTCGAAAAGTCACACCGACACCTGGTCGTAAACGGTATAGTCGGAATTTCTTCAAAATTAGAAGTAGTAGAAGTGACGCTTATTTTGATCACGTCGTTCGACCCCACTTGAGAAAGTGAAATATTTATTTACGTTTATATTTTCATTTCTTCGCTCTGGTGTCGAGGCAAAGCGCGGCGTTGAGTTCTACCACTCAACACGCCATGCCTCCAGAATTCGGCAGAAAGTGGAGAACGGAGTGTCTTAACACTAGGTTCCCTCTACCTACCCTGCTGTGTACAGGGCACACCCTGAAGCTGATTTAATTTTAATTTAATTTACATTTTTCCTTATTAATAAACGAAAAATACTTACTAAACGAAGGTACTTACCATCAGATTTATTATGTATAATATTAAGATGTCTACTCAAGTTCCCAGTTGAATTTCCGCTGCGTATATTTCTGCTACATAAGAGGCATTCAGCTAAACTGCTTGATAATCGCTTAAAATAAGACCAGACCCAACTTGATCGCTGTTTCATTTTATCTATGAACACAAATATATTTTATTTTTACACTACCGCTCAAAAGTATTTGGTCACCCGGGCCTTTATTTAAAATACATGCAATGTATCTTTAAAAATATTTTTATTGGTTTTCATTGTTTATAGTTCGTCAATAGACCAATACTTAAAAGTTTAGCAAAAGGGCTGGGCTTATTGTTATTTTTAATTAGCTTTAGGCATGTAAAAAATCGAATAATTTAAAATATGTAATACATTATATGTTTGCTTATATGCAATAAGATATATTTATTATTGTTATTTTTAAACTATTATAGATACTTACTACTAGTTTCATCCTTATCTTTATAATTTTCTTCTTTATTTTCGCATGCAAGCTCTTGTTCTAGTTCACTCGTATCTTTTTTGTCTTCCTCATTTTTCCACTCTTTTTCTAGTTGATTTAAATCTCTTTTTATTACTTCTGCTTTATACACGCTCGAGTGTTTCGACCGAACATGTCTTTTCAGATTGTGCGTATTCGAGCATGATATAATAAGCGTTTCGTTGCAAAGATTGCATCTACATGTGGTGCTGGTCATACTTTCAAAATATTTCCAAATCCAACTGCTTTTACGACCTAATTTTGGAAGATAAATAATTATTGTTGTATATTTTTGTTACTTATGTTATTTTCAAAATTATTGAATTAACTTGACAAACTATAATAACAAAAATATACTAACAATGCGCCCATAAATTGTAATAGTGTCATAACTGATGTTTTTAATGGCTTATAGCCAGCGCAAGCAGAGAGAACATAATGTAAAGTTACTCTATTTACTGCTTTCTACCCGAATTTGAGACACGATTTGTGTATTCTTATTATTGTATAAGTAACCATAGACTAAAACTATATAATATGTGTATGTATATTTATACAATACTAGTGGACCGTCGCGGCTTGACCTAAGAGTCTGAATTTCAAATTTTATAAAAATCGGTCGTGATTTAAAAAAAAACCATACAAACTTTCAACCCCTATTTCACCCCTTTAGGGTTACAATTTTTAAAAATCCCTTAGTGGATGTCCAGATTACGAAATGAACATCTGTCCAAATTTGATGTAATATATCTTTACTACTTCTTTTATTGGGTTTGTTTGTATATCGCCGCAAAACCCTTATCTACGCCGAAAAGTCATATAGACTAATGTTATTTGCCGACGCCTGGTAATAAAACCTAAGTAGTGTTGTGGTCAAAATTTCTTCAACATGAGTCTTTGAAGTGATATTTTCATTTTGGTCAAGTCCTTATCCAAAAACCCTTATAAAATATAAAACTCACAATACTTCTGCGTTAGCTATGTGACGTCATGTAGCCAGAAAGTCGTTCTCTATATACCAATATTTAAAGTCTCAAAACTTTGTGTGTTTAACTACCGAGTTGCTTTTTTTTTGTAAAAATTTAGTTAAATGAAGGAATTTTCTGAAGTAACTGTAGGCATTATGCTCCGTCTATTAATAATCGACGTTAATAAATACATTAAAAACAATCGCGAGATTTGACAACTTAAGGTATCAAGACTAACTTTTGTTTATAGTTTTAAGAAATTTACTACTGAGGTAGATACAACAGTTTGCAACAACCGTCTTCTAGGCAGGCCGAGAGCAACAACTACGATTGAAGATTTAAGTACGATTATTAGAAGCCAATGGAATTATGAACGCCGCTCCCGACCTCGTGTAACACCAGAGATGTCAAGTAATAGGTAATTATTATTATTATCATAAAACTATCATACATTTACTTACTTCTAGTTTCATCTTCATCTTTATCTTCATCTTCATCTTCATCTTCATATTTATCTTTATCTTTATCTTCCTGATTTTCCCCAGATAGGTCTTGTTCTATTTCATTCATATAATTTTTCGTCACTTCTGCTTTATACACGCTCGAGTGTTTCAACCGAACATGTCTGTTTAGATTGTGCGTACTCGTGCTTGATATAGCAAGCGTTTCGTTGCAAAGATTGCATCTATATGTGGTGCTGGTCACACTTTCAAAATATTTCCAAATCCAACTGCGTTTGCGACCTAATTTTGGAAGATAAATAATTATTGTTATACATTTTTGGTACTTATGTTATTTTCAAAATTATGAAATTAACTTGACATACTATAATTACAAAAATATCATAACAATGCGCCCATAAATTGTAATAGTGTTGATGTTTTTAATGGCTCGCAAGCAGAGAGTGGAAAGTAATGTAAAGTTACTCTATTTACTCTTTTCTGCCCGAATTTGAGATACTGCGTATTCTTATTATTGTAAAAGAAACCATAAACTAAAAGAATATAATATGTTTATCTATAAAAGAATAATAAAATAATAAAGAATATAAAAGAATATAATATGTATATCTATATACATAAATTTAGTTATTTATTATTATTGTTTGTTTTCTATATATTTTGTATTATAAAGTAGCTATAATTATATCCCATTTATTTTTGTTATTGTTTCCATAACGAATGTATAAAGTGTTATGGAAGAGCGGGGCCTCCTGTTACAAGTACTAGTATTATACTAGTTACTTACTAGGTTGGTCTCATTAGTTTCTATGTAGCTTTATAATATGTGAAACTGAAATAAATATATATTTTTTTATTATTATAATACTAGTGGACCGTCGCGGCTTCACCTAAGAGTCTGAATCTGATCTAAATAGGTAGTGATTTAAAAAATATTCCATACAAACTTTCAACCGCTATTTCACCCCTTTAGGGTTATAATTTTTGAAAATCCCTTCTTAGTGGATGTCCAGATTACGAAAATAAACATCTTTCCAAATTTCACGTTTCTATCATCAGCGGTTACGGCTGTGCGTGCGTCTTACCTCAGTCGAGAGTGCAGATAATGTTTATTAATTGGCTAAAGGATATTTTTTGTAATCATAATATCATTTCATAAACCTATTATATAACATATGTACAATATTTTTTTGGTTCACGCTGTATATCGCACACAGCGGATTAAGGGGAGGGTTTTTCAAGTGAATTATATATCAAGTTAAAGTTTATTCTTTTTTCAATACTATAAAACATGGTTGCTTTTACAATTACTGCTGCCAGCAGAGATCTAATTAAACAAAAAAACAAATTTGATCAATTATTTCCTTACCGAGACATCGGTCTATTGATATCCTTTAAGTATTTTCTACAAAAGTCCAGGTTGCCTCTAATTTTTAAATATTAATAAAATAAAAATTGTACTTACCAACTACCTTACCATTTCTCTTATGTATAATCTTTAGATGTCTGCTCAAATTGTCAGTTGAATTGGCGCTGTGTATGTTTTTGCTACACAATTTGCATCGAGCTGAACTGCCTGATAATCGCTTAAAATATAACCAAACCCAATTATATCGCTTTTTTATTTTACCTACGAACAAAATTATATATTATATTTACTTACATTACCGCTCAAAAATATTTGGTCACCTGTTCCTTTGTTTAAATTACATGCATGACGCAATATATCTTTAATACTACTTTTTGTATTTTTTTAAAGTATTTTTTTTTGTTAAAATAGCGTTAAGTAACTGTAGGCATTATGCCCCGTCTCTTAATAATCGGCGTTAATAAATATAGTAAAAACATTCAAGAGATTTCATGACCAACAACTACGATTGAAGTTTTAAGTAAGATAACAGAAGCCAACGGAATTATGACCGCCGCCCACAAGTAACACCAGAGATGCCAAGTAATAGGTAATTATTATCATAAAACAATCATACATTTACTTACTTCTTGTTTCATCTTTATCTTCATCTTCGTTTTTCGTTACCTCTGCTTTATACACGCTCGGGTGTCTAAACCGAAAATGTTTGTTCATATTGTTTGTTTTCAAGTTTCTTATAGAAAGCATTGCGGTGCAAAGATGGCATCTATATGTGGTGCTGGTCACACTTTCAAAATATTTCCAAATCCAACTGCGTTTACGACCTAATTCTGGAGAAGAAATATTATTATACATTTTTATTCTTACTTATGTTTTTTTCAATATGATTAAATTAACCTGACAAACTGTTTTAACAAAAATATCATAACTGCGCCCATAAATTGTAATAGTGTCATAAATAAACTTTTAAATATTTATTTATGACACTATTATATGATGACGTATAAGTAACCATAGACTAAAATAAATGGATATTTATTGGCTAAAGGATGTTTTTTGCACAATTAATAACACAATTGCTGTTTTATCGGTACATTTATTTATCATCAAAATATTTGAAAATATAAACAAATTTGTATTACATTAAAAATATTTTTCTAAAAATACTGAGGCTTCGCTCAGCAACTCTCATCTTTCAATGATCTAAAAATAATATTATTTCATTAACCTGTTAGTCTTTAGAGCATTTTTATGCTGGCTTCGCGCTGTATCTCTTGCAGCGTAGGAGGAAGGTTATTCAAGTGAATTATATATCCAATAAAAGTTTATTATATTCTCAATACAGGCAACCGCCGGTAAAGTAGGTAACTGCTGCAAGCAGAGGTTTCCATATTTTTTCCCATTCCGATTGACTATGAGAATAGACGAAATGTGCGAGGCTGCTTTGTATTTTAAAGGAAAATAATATATAATAGAGTTAGTCATTTTATTTTATTTTTATTAAAATAGTAGCTTAAAAACTGGAATTCATATCCATCATAAGATATGTTATATAATTTAATTTACATTATAAATTAAAAAACTTCTTTTATATAGAATATTCTAAAATGTAATTATTTTTTAAAAATAAATCTAAAGCCCTAAGTTTTGAACAAAAAAATTACGTCCTGAGTGACAGAAGTCAATATTTTTTTTCAAAAGCAACGCCGCACCTCACTGCGACACCAAAACGAAGAAGTTAATAAAATCTTCCATTAATAACGTATTAGTGTAAATGCATATAAACACATATATATTCGCAATGCTTCAATTTTTCTTATTTTTCATTTCTCAACAGATCAATTTAATTAAGGACAATTGAAAAGCCTTTCTATAGAAACATTATTTTTTAAATGAAAAAAAAACGTATTAAACGTAATATCCTTTATTTCATATTTAACATTAAGTAGTAAGTACCAGTTACTATTATAAATTAAAATCACGCAAAGGTTTAAACTTATTGAACCACACAATAAGTGTATGATCCATACAAATCTAAAATAAGTTTATATTTGTATGGTATACCTACATAATACATTTTCATCGCAACAATGGCATACATTATATTTAAGAACCTACAGCCTACTCAATAATAATTTGATCTCCCGACATGATCCCATGTTCCTCTTTAAGATGTTCTAAAACACATGTAACACTTTTATCGATATCTTCGAATTTCATTATTTTGTATTGGCATATTCTACACGAGAAGAAATCGTCCGTCTCGAAGACAAGCCACACCCAGTTGTGGTCATCTGAAAATGTATGTCAATAAATGCGCGAAATTTTGTTTTTATTATCGCTTTATTATAGCTTTTGTCCACAGCATCGCCCGCTTGGTTGTGTTCATCAAATAATAGGTTTTAAGTTCCTGAGGTAACTCCGACCGCAGGTTGTGGGTCGCTAAATGGACTGAATCCAACACAAAAAGAAATTCCACTTGGAATCAGTGGTCCTCGAGATTAGTATAGATTTATAATCTATTCTTTATTTAGTATACGACTTTTTTTTAAAAAAAGAGAAAAAAATATATTAACTTATAAAATATATAAACTTAAGTCTATAAAGTTATCCTTTATGTACATATTTTCCCAGAAAGTTCAGTACTTAATATTTAGGATTTCGCCCTTGATTTTTAATATTAATGAAATAAAAATTGTACTTACCAATTACCTTATCCATTTTATTATGCATAATCCTTAGATGTCTGCTCAAGTTGCCAGTTGAATTGACGCTGTATATGTTTTTGTTACACAAATTGCATCGAGCTAAGCCGCTTGGTAATCGCTTAAAATAGGACCAGACCCAACTTGATCGCTGTTTCATTTTATCTATGAACACAAATAATATTTTATATTTACTTACACTACCGCTCAAAAGTATTTGGCCACCTGCACTTTTATCTAAATTACAATACAATACATCTATAAAGATACTTTTATTGGCTTTAATTATATGTATCTCGCCGCAAAACCCTCATCTACGTCGAAAAGTCACACAGCCCATTATTATTTGCCGACACCTAAGTCGTAAACCAAAGTTAGTCGGAATTAGTCGAAATTTCTTCAAAATTAGTGTTTGAAGTGACGCTTATTTTGATCACGTCATTGGGTAATAAACGCATCTAAAATATAAAATAACTACTCCCAATATTTTACGTATATACAGTACTGGACAAAAATAAGTACGCACTGTTTGATATTTGGTATTAGTACTAGTTTATTTACGAAAACAATGAATGACTTCTATAGCCATTTCAACGATAGTTTGTGGGCTCAGTCACACATCCTCACTAAATCACTATAAAAATATTATGAATACGGCACAAAAAAAATATATCACGGGCAGGAAACCATTTTTGGACCGGACAAAAAAAAGTACGCACTTAGAAAAAAATAAATAAATAATTAACGCGTTTCTAATATTTTGTATGACCACCTTTTGTTGCGATGACAGCTTCTAAGCGTCGGGGAATACTTTTAACCAGATTGATTATGTTATTAATATGTTCTTGATCAATTTTTTCCCAGGCCTCGATCAAAGCTTCGAACAACTTTTCTTTGTTCGTCACGTCGCTTTTGTTGACGTTCTGGTATAAAATTGACCATAAATTTTCAATCAGATTTAACCTGCGCTGACTGCGCGGACCAGTCCAACAATTTTATTTTGGAAGATCGCAAAAAGACCGATGATTACCGAAACGTATGTTTTGGATCGTTGTCTTGTTGGAAGATAAATTGATCTTCCAATCCGATCTTCAGCAATGATTCTTCTCTTCCAAATTTTCGTTGATTATATCCATATAGACATTAGCGGTCATAATGCCTTTTATTTGAACCAAATTGCCGACTCCAAACCACGCAAAACACTCTACACTAATAGACTTCTTCCTCCGTGTTTAACTGTCTTATCAATTTTTTTTTTCGAGGAGCTGTGCTGTAGGCTTGTACCAAATGTGCGATCGTAGTTTATCTCCAAATAAATCAAATTTACTTTCCTCAGTCCATATTACTATTTTCCAAAAGGAAAACGGTTTTCCAACATATTTTTTTGAGAATTAGAGGGTCTTGATTTTATTTGCTTTACGAATCAGAGGGCGACGCCGTGCGAAACTATTTTTTAAACCCACTCCTCGAAGTCTCTTGCGATTCTTTCGGTCGGAAACATTGAGGCCGGTATTCTGGAGTATTACACGGCTGGATATTGTGGGTTTTTTTTTACCACCTCCCTAATTATTATCCGATCGTCCACTGCAGTGGTTTCTGTTATCCTCCCTCTGCCGTTCTGATCATTGATTATATCTATTTTTTCAAACTTCTTGCGTATTTTTCGCACTGCCCCTTATTACTTATTTCATATCTCCGACCAAGTTCTCTTTTCGAAATACTTATTTTTTGGTCTTTTATCATTAATTTTCTAATTTAGATTGGTATTCTCGGCATCGCAGATTTTAACGTCTTTATTCGAAGTGAGAGAAGATATAAAAGGATGAAAAATGGAGAAACTCTGATGTTTACAGTCACTTCGCCTTCTTAAATTTCGTTTTGAGAAAATCACTTCACTGTCACTGTTGATAATATGATAACTTCAAGTGCGTACTTTTTTTGTCCATCATATAAGCGGCACTTTTTACGCTAAAATCGTTCTCTTTCTGGTTTCCTATATTTGCAACACTTTTACAACGGCAGCGTGAAGGCAAAATAAGGGTCTTTCGTCACGACCACCTAAAGTTTCAGTTATCTATGATATTTGAAAAAAATATGCCTTATAAGTGGACATCGATCGGTGCGTACTTTTTTTTGTCCGGTACTGTATATTTTTAATTCCCTTTAGCTAAACTTAAATCTATAGTTATCCTTTATGTAGTTTCTAAGAAAGTCCAGTAATTATTATTAAGTTGCCTTAGATTTTTCCTGAGGCCGTCGTGGCATAGCGGCACAAGGGTTTGACTGTAACGCGACGTTTGTGAACAACGAAGAAAAATACTTACTAAACGAAGATACTTACCATCAGATTTATTATGCATAATATTAAGATGTCTACTCAAGTTCCCAGTTCCGCTGCTTATATTTTTGCTACATAAGAGGCATTCAGCTAAACTGCTTGATAATCGCTTAAAATAAGACCAGACCCAACTTGATCGCTGTTTCATTTTATCTATGAACACAAATATATTTTATATTTACACTACCGCTCAAAAGTATTTGGTCACCCGAGCCTTTATTTAAAATACATGCAATGTATCTTTAAGAATAATTTTATTGGGTTTCATTGTTTATAGTTCGCTCTTCATAGACCAATACTTAAAAGTCTCAAAAAATTGTTTGTACATAGTTTATAATAAATAAAATAAAATAGCTTATTTATTCCACAAAAAATACATGTTGCTTACATTACAAAATTTACTTAACTAACTAATACTATTTACATATATTATTTATTTTATTTTTAATGTGTATATTTCTATCTTTTTATTTCTTAATTGTGTTTGTTTTTAATTCCTTATTATTATTATTTCTTTCTGTTTTAATTATGTGGACCCCCTCCGGGTAAAAGTCTCCTCCAAAGAATTGCATTATATTCTGTCGTTTGCCGTAAACATCCACACATTTCCTGCATGTGCGACAATCTCGTCTTGCCAACGAGCACGTGGGCGACCTCTGGTTCTCTTGCCATGTGGTCCTTTCCATTTTGTGAGATTGATTGTCCAACGGTCATCGGCAAACCTCGCCACATGGCCAGCCCACCTCCATTTTAGGGATTTAGCAAAATGCAAGGCATCTTTCACTTTTGTTATTTTTCGAATTTTTGTATTTCTTATTCTATCTCGCAGTTTCATATTCATACAACTTCTCTCCATAGCCCTCTGAGTTGTCTGAATTTTACATCTTGCCAAACAATTTTACATCTTCCAAACTTGGACATACGACCACAAGGTCGTATGTCCAAGTTTGGAAGCCATATGTAAGACAAGGCAAAATTGTTGTGTCTAAAACTAGCTTTTTTAATCTTGTTGGTAGTTTTGATTTGAAGACCTCTTTTTGAGCCCAGTACTTTTTCCATGTAATAGCTACTCTCCTATTAATTTCTTGTATATTCCGGTCTGATCTAAATGAGATCTCTAATTTCTTGTATATTCGAACGGCACGTCGTTAACTAGTACTGGAGACATCTCACTATTAGTCATAACTTTGCTTTTATCTAGGTTCATTTCCAGGCCTACGCGAGCACTAGCAGATTGAAGTTCGTTAATCATTTCATTGAGCTTATTTGAAGACTCAGAGAACAAGACGATGTCGTCCGCAAAGCGTAGGTGGCTTAGATGTTCTCCACCTACATTGACGCCTTGGCCTGACCATGCTAAGTCTTCCATTATGTTTTGCAGAACTGCTATAAATAATTTCGGCGAGATGGGGTCGCCTTGTCTGACTCCTCGGTTAATGTTAATTCTAGTACCCACTCTATCTAGCCTGATTTTGCTAGTGCAATTTATGCATATATTTTTGATAATATTTATATATTTAGCATTTACATTTTGTTTGCTTAATGCTTCCCAGATGCTAGAGTGCGAAATAGAGTCAAAAGAGAGAGAGAGATTAGAGCTTTCTTAAAATCAATAAAAGCTAGGTAGAGAGGTTTATTGTATTCGACATTCTTTGCGATGACTTGATCTACGGTATGAATGTGATCTGCAGTACTAAATCCGCTTCAAAAACCCGCTTGTTCCTTCGGTTGGCATGAATCTAACTGTGGAGTTATTCTTTTTAATAAACAAGATGCGAAAAGCTTATATAGGCAAGACATGAGACTTATCGGGCGGTAATTTCCTATATCTTTAGGATCACCCTTTTTATAAAGTAGGATAATTTCTGATTCTGTCCATTGCTGCGGTACAATTTCCTCTACTAGAATTTTATTAAATAAAATTGTAAGTGGTGTTAGTAGTAGAGTTTTACCGTGCTTGATACATTCGTTGCTTAAATTATCCGGCCCTGGGCTCTTGTCTGGTTTAAATT